>JAOVVA010000009.1:1210073-1224763 GCA_028565275.1 Leiocassis micropogon | reverse complement strand
GCCTTTCTGTAATAGTTCTTGCAAGAACAGTATTGTCAAGTGCATTTGCAAAATCCGTCAAGCACCATAATGAAACCAGAATGATATATATATATAAATAAAAAAGAGAAACTTGTACTGTGCATCTTCACACAGAGAGTTTTTGAGCGATTCAAAGAAAACAGAGGAGTAAGTAATCGCTGCAGTTGTTTGTATAGGCAAAGCTTGCTAAACAGTTCAGGACGTGGAGATGACGGGGAGTCATTACCGAGGCCAGCGTTCTCTCCTCCACCAAAAGACCACCCAGCAGCGTGGATCGGGATGCGCTTTATCCGGCTGATTGACCTGCAGTCCTTGCAGAAACTGCGCATCGTTTTGTTTTGTCCCCCTCGGCCCCCGAGATGTGCTAATATTTGCCATAAGGTTCCTATGAACACTGGATAAATATAGCTAATATTTCTTTGTACGGGAAGGAAAAGGGACCCCTGGTGTTTGAGAAATGAGAAATAAGATCGATCGCAGGGAATGCGCACATTAGGCTCAAACACACAGCGGTTATAAGAGAGCCTAGAATTAAGAAGTGTGCAAGGCTTTGGCAAGAGTTCGTCGTTACCAGAAGAAACGCTGAATTTTTGATCCAGGTCATGGTGGAAAGAAAAGAAAAAAAAAAAAGATTTGTACAGAAACGATACGGCGCACGGTAACTAACTTGCCTTAAGCAACGGTCTGGAAGCCAGCTATTTACACAGAATGAAACAGTAAAGACAGCTGAAGAAGTTCTGTCCAACCACCAAGTCCTCTTAGATTACATTTTGCATAGAACATACATAATTAATACCATGTGTGGATTGTTGAAGCTGGGTTTCGACACGGCAGCTTGGGAAAAAAAAAAAAAAAAGTGGAATTCAAATCATACACCATGCCTAGCTTGTGGAATGCTACGCAGCTGTGTATAACTCAGGTTGCAAGCGCATGACCGATAAGACCATGAATTAAAAAAATTTTAAAAAAAGATTTTTTGAGTGTACACATCACAGACAATGTACCTCACAGTTCACTCTTACTGCATCTCAACCACCGGGCTTCTCCCTGAGGAAATGCAGAATCAAATTTAGCTCAAGCTGCAACATGGCCGAGCAAATAAACAAGTGTGCAAACGGTGGGCCAGTTGAAGTGGCACAATCAAAGCCTCTATATGCAGTACGGTCGCAAGGTACGCGGGTCCTGAAGGTCAAGGAGTCTGACTGAAAATAGGGGTCTGTCTTTACATCTTGAGGGATAGAAAAAAATTATAAAGCTTCTCGCGTCTCTAGAGCGTTTGCCATGTGCGTCAAATGGAGCCGAGCCTCTACTTGGACAATGTTCTTTGGATAAGTGCTGTGCGTACTTGATGGATCGCCAGTGTGTCAGAGTGCATTCCGCATGCAGGAACCGGTTTTGATATGAATCCGGCTTGTCATCCTGTGGATCGGGTTGTGAACGGTACTCTAGTCTACGCACGAGCCATCTGCCCCTTCGAAGCCCCTGAAAAACGCAGAGGCCCTTGATTTATCTCTGGATCTGGTTTTTCCTTTAGGCACTGGCCAGGACAAGATGGCTACCATATGCCAGGTCTTGACTGAGTCTTGGACGTTTTCCCAGGGCATTTGAAGCCTCAGCCAGCAGCTGTGCACAAAGGCAACGCAAGGCACCTTTTCTACAAATCACACAGCTAAACAAAGCAGCACAACTGGAGAGATGTGTCCCTGATAGACGTGTGTGAGAGACACGATCCTGAACTAGGGGGAGCGACGGATCTCGAAAAACTCACGGTTCGTTTTTGAGATCGCCGTTTCCCAGTCACGGAACAAAACGGTCATTGGGTCGGGCAAAAGAAGAAAAAAAAAAAAAAAGAGTAAAATATAATTCTTTCTATTTTTTTATTAGTTAAAGAATGTTTAAAGCAAGGAACTTTGCCCATGGTGTTAAATAAAACCAACAATCAAAATGTTCAATTTTGAAATATAACAATAAATAAATACTCAATTGTTAATTTAAACTGCAATACGAGGCATGATGATTCTTCTTTTACTGACTTTTCTTTTTTTGGCCATCTTAATTTTCTATTCAATTCGAAGTGTTAGCACTAACTTTCACTGTCCAATTTGTTTCAGGCAGGTTTTGAACCTTCCTAGAGGTTTTGAAGCAATAACAATGATAAAAGTTTTTAATAAGCATGAAAATGCTGTGTAATCACTTCTTGTTGATTGTTCCCATACAAAGTGATAATCCTTTTTGTTTCTTGCTTATTTTTTTGTATTGCGTCATGATTTTATAAATATCCGTATATTAATTTATATAGCAATTCTAAACAAACTTAGCAAATAATTCGTTCCTAGCACACAGGACGCTGCACTGTCTGGCAATGTTTAGAGTGAATAGTTTAGAGTGCAGAACCTGCAGGATTATATAGTAACTGCATAATTTTACCACCTTGGATGCAAACATATAGAAAAGAAAAATGATTTATACAAGTCAGTGTGGCAATGCGTGATTTGAAATGTGTCATGCTTTTTCACTTTGTCGCTCTTGTTTGCACATTTGCATGTGCACTTTATGTATAGAACGTTTCTGTTAACTTAAAAATGTCAATCTGTCTTGTCTCAGCTAGTCAGCTAATTAGGTTTCTTAACTATCTAGTTAGTTTTTGTTAATTTATGTTGTATTTAGCACTTTAGTTCTGGAGGAACGTTGTTTCGTTTCACTGTGTACTAAACTGTACAGTAAATAGTTGAAATGACGATAAAAGCCGACTTGAACTTGAAAGACAAAAGAATCGCGATATGTAATTGAACTGATTTTCCCCCGCCATCCCTACTATCCACAAAAGACTGATTAAATCGCACAGCTTTATACATTACACAAGCATTTTACAAGGTATAATATCCAATGCCGTTTACTCTGATTGGAATGTGTAATCAGATCTGCTAACCTTTACACACTTTGAGCAATTTAAAACTGAAGTATGCTGGTGAGACAGTTAATCATTCCAAAAATAAAAGAAATCAATAAATGCCAAAAGCATATGTGGAATGAACAAAAGTTTCAGTTTTGGAACACCTGAAAATCCACCACCATCCAGATGTTCATCACAGACGCTGCCAGCAAGCAGTTCCAGACTGCACAGGTGGTAAGAATAAGATACCCTCCTTAAACCTGATCTTGTTGGAACGGCATTTTTTTCAGTTTAGGGATATTAAAACTATTATTCTTGATTTTTCAAGGTAAATCACAAGCACAGAAAATCAATATCACACAACCCCACTTCCAGACTAATTGATCTCCTTGGTCTGGTCCAGACTTGATTGCAAACCTGCGATTGCGAGGTTGCATCTGGAAGTCGGCAAAACCTTTTAAGGAAATGTAAACATTAGTCCGGTGAAAAGAGCGCTCGTGCTTTGCATCAAGGAAGAGGATATGGAGCTCTGAGTCACTTTTAGACCAAATCTGGAAACTCTCACTGATCCGAGAGGTCTGTGATAATTACCTGTCACCTCGTGGAAAGCGCTCACTTTGTCCGAATAAAGACCTCAACTCATAAAGCTTGTGCAGTCCCCTAGAGAGAGAGAGAGAGAGAGAGAGACGAGGCTCGTTCGGCAGCATGGCAGTTAACATGGCGCCATAGTACTGCTGAGTGTAATTATAGAGGCAACGCTCACTCCGACATGCTACCACATCATGGACAGCACTAAAAAGTCCACAACACAAACATGTCTTTTGCACAAACTGGCGTTGTGTAAATCAGAGTCAGATGGCGCCGGGCCTGCCAGCGACGAGCACATCCGTGAAGCCCTCGGAGACAGCCGTTTGCTTTTGTAAAGCGAGTGGCACAAGAAATATGGGTTCGATTTCAGCTCTGAGCCATATGAGTCACGGTGAGGAAATGCTCTAGAACGGATCCGAAAGGTCAGACTGCAAACTGCTGCAACATCTTCACTGCCACACAAAAAAAAGAAAAATTGTAAAGTTGTAAATCTCTGCGTTTTGCGACGTATAATCATGTCCTGAAGCCGGCAGTGCAGCGTGCTCCGGTCAGAGCTCGCAGGTGTGTGTGTGTGCGGCGTTCCTCGGCATACGATTCCCAAACAGTGGAACGCTCTCTAGAAGATAAAGTACGCTGGCCTCCATGAGTCATTGCTGCTGGGAAGCGAATGAGTATTTTATTACCGCTGTTCCAACATGCACAGCTCATCTGCAGCTTCAGCCCCAGACACGGCTAGAGCACGCTGGCATCCAGCCACCGGCACTGCACAAGCTCTGTACACTGCAAAACACGGCAATGTTTTAGCGTTACCACCGATACCAGCCCGCTCTTATTCTTAGGCTGAGCAATCCACACTCTGGTGTGTTCTTTCCCCAAAGGGATTACGGTTGCCCGTGGCTTCTTTTGTGGCTGTAGCTAGAAAGAGAGATCTGTTAAAGATAAAAAGGAAAAAAAAAGGCCTTCGACTTGATCAAAGGAGATGCCAAAAAACGGCCTCAGAAAAGGCTGAACATATAAGACTGCCTTCTCTTACAAATAACCCTCGAGGGAAAACAATGGGTGTGTGTGTGTGTATGTGTGTGTGTGTCTTTTTAACGAACGCTGGTTGCTTCACAAGATTTGGCTGAAGGAATACCTGAACGCAGCCAAGTCTGATATGCGACACAATGGAAACACTATGCGCGATGTCTGTTCGCAGAAATGAACTATTTAGACGAACTCTATTAAAAGTTACGACCGATCACGTGGAGAGGAAAATGAAGATCACGTTTGCATGCTTTTTTTTTTTTTTTTTTTTTTTTTTAAGAAACCTGGGCTGTGATTCTTCTGTGACACTCTAAAATCCTGGAACAATAAGCTGAATCAAGATAACACAGTTTCAACCTCGCGATTGGAGGAAGGGAATTTTAAACAAGGAAAGGCGTCTTGCCAGTGAACGGTGAAGCCAAGTTATTCATACAGCACTTCACCGCTAACCACAGTGTACTCTATCAACCCTCGCATAAGCCACATAAGTGTGCTTCGTATATTCTCTTTTATATTGTGGGCAAAGGAGAACCAAAGTCAACAAAATGCTGGTCGAGGCCAATTAAAAGACGTTCGGATTTGTTTGTTTGTTTGGTTTATTTGTCCTGAACTCCTGAGCGCTACTTGTTCTTGAACGTACTAAACTGATACAACTACCAAAAGTAAAGAAAAAATTAAGAATAAATTGTTGCACTTTATTTTTCTCCCGTCAACCAGCGTACTAGAATTAGAAGATGCAGAAATGCCAGATATATTTAAGGCACTTGCTGGTTGCTGATTACAGAGGGGAAATTTCGGCATGAATTTGATTTCCTTTAGATGGATGATGTATTATCCTCTTGGCGAAGCTTTATGTAATGCTGCAAGTTGCATCTGTAATTGAAAACATTTTATAAGATACACGGCTGACCTCGCGTTGCTCTTTTTATTTCATAGCTGAACTATGGTATTATCATATTACCAAATTTAAAGGTTATTCCTCCAAGATGGCAGCATGGACTAAATCTAAAAATTCAAAGGCTGAAATCCTCCCATGTTGCAAGATTGAAATAAATGAAGCCACATCTCTTTTTCTGAGAGATTACCGAGATACCTTGCAGATGTACTGGGTCTCTAATGGAGATGATAATGTTACATAACAAATCACTCGTCCATGCAGTTTGGCAACGTCATGTCTTGATAACTCACCAGGCTAGTGGACGTCCTAATCACTCGTCTGTATCTGGGAAGTCTTTTAGTCGATGACACTTTATAAACAAAGGCCTAACACACATTGCACCGATTTCGAATTGCACCGATTTTAATTTCGTAGGGCCAGCCAGCAAAAACTTTTGGAAGATCTTGTGGACAATGAAAAGACTGTATTCAACGAGACCCAGATTTCATGAGCAGTTTAAAGAGGAGGAGGGAAAATATGGTCTTGAAAGAGAGAGGAGGGGACTTAAGCCTTAATATAAATTCGAAACTGATTTCTTCAACAGCGCTCTGGAAGTGGTTGAAATCCCATCTTGGGCCTCATGTAATTTTAATCTTGGAGGTGCTCAGAGCGCAGCATGGCTCTAACTTGGCAGCAGAATTCACTTTTTCCCTTAAACAAAGCCTGGCGGAGGAAAGCACAACCGAGTTTCATTTAAAACTGATTACAGCCATGCTGTAATACGAGCTGGAAATGAATGTGTTCTGTGTATGAGAAAATTGGACTTGGCACGTCGGTAAACTGATGAAAATTCTGTTCTTGAGTCAGAATTCTTTCGCAACTCAGTTTAGCCGAGTCTAAATGACCAGGTAGTAGGTTTAGGTTTTTCCTTTCATATTCAAAGTTTCTCCATGTTTGCATTCCTTCCTGTTCTACTTCGGAGCAGAAGAATGCACATCTGGATACATCTTCCCTGTGTATATATTTTCTAGCTACTCCTTGAGAATGTAGCTCGGGAAATAAAACAAAAGCACGACATGATGAATGAGCCGTGTACTCAAACAAACTGAAACAAAGACTTTTGGGTTCTCAGGGAAGCGAAGACTCTTGAGCGAAAGCCGCCCCAATACGGTCAGAGACCAAAGCTCTTCAACAGATTACGGGGTTTAAAACTTTCTGTTCCTGCTGAAGGCCAAAAGGTTCAAAACAATCTCTCTCTGTGTAAATCTCACAGTAAGCGGTGCAGTAATTGTAGTGTGGCTGTTGGCATAAGGGCCCTTATGCAGGTAAAGCAGAGTGGGAAAAAAAAATTGTAAACAAAGCTGCTGATAAGGGTACGGCTCTGATTTCAGTCGACATGCAGACCACATAGCTTTCAACTTTATAAATTTGGAATGAACTTAAAAAGTACAAGTAAAAATTTAAACTAATTGAAGGTATGGAATGGCATGGCATGGAACAGACAGGAAGGAAAACAACACGGTAAAAACTATGTGATGGCATTGGATGGAATAGTACACAACCCTCCGAAACTACCTGATGTAACGGCATGGCATGGCATGGAACGGGATGAAACACAACACTATCAAACTACCTGTTGGAATGGCATGGCATGGCATGAAACTGAGTGATGGCAAGTCATGGCATGGAATAGAACACAACGCTATGAAACTATCTGATGGAATGGAATGGCATAGAATAGGGCACCAAGATACTAATGGATGGGATGGCATGGAATGGAATGGAATACGATGAAACTACCCGATGGAATAGAATGAAATTAAACATTATGAACCTAACTAATGGAATGGGATGGAGTGGGAAAGCACAAAACAAACTGATAAAATAGAATAGACTGAAGTGGAATGCCATGAAACTAATTAATGGAATTGAAAGAAATGGAATGAAGTACCATGTTAGAAACTACCCAGTAGAAATGAAACAGAATAGGGAAAGAAAAGAAAAAACAAGCCAGGAAATGGAACGGAATTAATCGTTTAATTAAATAAAACAGTGGAACTGAATGGAATGGAACGGAAGTGAATAGAATTGAGTAAGAGGCAGTGCAATAGAAACGCTGGAATAGAACAGAATGGAAAGATAAGAAATGGAGCGGAAATATCATGACATGGAACAGTGTAGAATTGAACACAAGGGGGAAAAAATGCCATGGATTGAAATGGAACGGAATGGAATGGAATGGGGAGGAATTTTATAGCCTTGCAAGTTCGTTGGATCTCAAATGGTTCTAGCTTCCTAGAAAGGCTTGCATTGGAAACCACTGGTAAATTTTTATCACACAGCATAACGATACTTTTTCCATTTTAATTATTTATTTATCTTGGAGCCAGGCCCATTTATAGCTTGTCTCTGACGTTAACGAGGCTCAGGGCCAGGGTCATCAGCTCGAGGGGGGCGGGGGGTGGGAAGGTAGAAGACAGGAATGCATTCTTCTACATGGATACATTAATAGTAGTAACTGTGGTACACTGCATGGAACTGAGTTACAACTGAGTTAGTACATTGCATGGGAAAAAAGAAACTAAGACAGGCATATCTCACTGGAAAAACTAGAAATCCTAAAATTTTGTAAAACTGTCTCTTTTTTTTGTGTGTGTGTGTGTTGATTTTTAAATCATGCAAAATGAAATAAAGTACGAGCGCATAACCAGCAAATAAGGAATGCACAAATTATCATGATTATGATTATTGCATCTGTTCCGCGAAGTAACATATTTTCTTAGAGTTAGTTGTACCTGTTTTGTAAAATGTTAACACAGACAAACTAATTGATAATATTTTCCATCATTAAGGTATCATTAACAATATCAACTATCATTACAGTTGGATTATTAACTAGATTTCTATGATGATGAAAGTGGCCATAATATACGATCTGGAAGTACCAACAAATGAAGAATGCGCAGATTATTATTCTTATTATCATCATTATTGCATCTGTTCCGTGCAGTAACATACTTTAATTAGATTCGTTACCGTTTTGTAAAATGGGTACGCATAATATTTTCTCTCTAACCATCATTACAGATAGATTATTGACTAGATTTCTAGGATGATGATGATGATGATGATGAAAATGGCCATAATATACAGTCTGGAAGAGTGAGCACAGAACCAACAAATAAAGAAAGTGCAGACTATTATTATTATTATTATTATTAGTATCATCATTATTATTAATATTATTGCATCTGTTTCGTGTAGTAACATACTTTACTTAGATTCGTTACTGTGAATGAATATTCTACAAATGAATATTCTACTTAGAATATATCGTCTCTCTAATCATTACAGTATTATAATAATCACTATCACATATAGACTGTTAACTATGAAGAAGATGAAAATGGCCATAATATACTGACTGGGAAAAAAAAACAAAAAAAAACAATGCATTACAGGAGCACATTTCAACACTAGATTATTATTTGAGGTTTTTTTTTTTTTTTTTTTTTTAAAGAAGAAGAATATACACAACACCTGTAGGTTTAAGCTCCTTTATCAGTGTTACAATAAGCCAGTGCAGGTAACATTGTAACTTATCATTAAGAGTGAGGCTTTAGCTTGAGTGATAAAAAGCTGCAGGAATGTCTAACTTTTTCACAAAACAGAACCCATTTACATTCTAGCAATATGTTTAAAAAGACTTAAGAAAGGTAAAAAGACAATTAAACATCACTGACAATTTAAAAAACCCGCTTTAGTTTTGTACTACAGAGCTTTTTTTATTTTTTTTTTTAAACAGAGGCAGCAGAATCTGACTGTTTGTTCCCCCGGGAGCCAAAACTTTTCCTTCTCACTTTCGCTACCTCTCAGCTCACAGTTAGCCTTCAGCGCGGTCTAAACTCAACTCAACGTCCGGATAACAATCAAATCTCACCTTCTATGTCTTGAAATGTCAGACGGGCATTTTGACACGGTTCCTCTCCATAGCTGGCGCCGCTTGAGGAGTTTTAAAGCTTCTCAGAAAGAAGGGTAAACGCTACGGGCTACAACTTTTCCCTCTTCAGGTCCTATTGGAGGACGGCGTTCCCACTCAGTAGGGTCTTTTTTTTTTTTTTTTTTGTTCCCCAGCCGTATCACGGAAAGCCCGCCTCCTTCACCAGGATTGGATAATGGTTTTACCATCCCTAAGGATCAGCCAATCCGAGATAAAAGGTTGGAACGTTAACCAATCGTAGTTAAGAAAGTGAGATTTGGCGGAATATGGGTTGAAAACGAGACTGTACTATTTCCTGTGGAAGATATGGAGGGCTGTTAAAGGGCCATGTGTGTTATTTGTTTCTTTGGACCCTTTAACCTAAAAACTATATTACGTATAGATATTAGCTAGTAGCCTACTTTTAGATCAAGTATATAAACATGGACATAATAATATAACATATCTATTAGAGATTGGACTAAATATACATAGTCAACCCCATATACACAGTATACTGTATGTATGTACAGTATATACAGAATATCTACATATATATATATATAGCCTATATATACAGTATATACACTTCAGGGGAAAAAAACTTGCATTAATATTTTAATACTATATTTATTGCTATATGTTGATGTATATGATAATACTATGATATTATTAATATATTTATATCATATATATCATACTATTTTTTTCCTGAAGTGTGTGTAATTCTTTTTGTCTGACTCAGTATCTCTATGTACGTGTAGAGAGAGAGAGATTTTAAATAATTAATTCATAAATGTTTGCATTTGTGGTGTAGTGGTTAGCACTGTGGCCTCGCACCTCTAGGGTCCAGGTTCGATTCCCACCTCAGGGTCTGTATGCGTGGAGTTTTTATGTTTTCCCAGTACTTAGTGGGTTTCCTCCCGGTAATCCGGTTTCCTCCCACAGTCCAGAAACATACATATTAGGCTAATTGGTGTTCCCGAATTGCCCGTAGTGTGTGAATGTATGAGTGTGTGTGGTGTGAAGGTGAATGACTGAATGCATAAATGATCGATTTAAAAATAACAATGTGGTAGATGAGGGTATCGATCCATATGTACAGGGGTGAAAGTGTACAGTAAAAAAAAAAGGGGTGAAAGATACAGTATATGTGGTAATACAGTACAACTTTCCAAACATTGTGCAGTAAAACAGACATGTCAAGAAGATCACATGCTTAATGCAATATAGATACAGTATGTATATACAGAATAAATACATTATAAAATGTATGGCTGGTGCAAAGATGCATACTGAAAGGAACAGTGCAGTAGTGTATTTGTTAACGTTCCGTGATCATAGGGTGATTATGGGTAGCTGGACACCAATCTTCTGAAGGGCTTTACCATCTGAAGCAGTGCAGTTGCCGTACCACACTATGATGCAATTTGTGAGGATGCTCTCAGTGGTACAGCGTAAAAGTTCTCCAGTATCCTAGAGCACGGGAGAGACTTTGAAGGCCCTGTTGTGCCTTTCTAATCAGGAGAGAAGAGTTCAGAGACCAGGTGAGATCCTTAGGGATGTGGACTCCAAGGAGCTTAAAGCTGGCTCAGCTCTGTCGATGTGGATGGGAACGTGAGTGTGATTGCCAGTTTGATTGAAACCCACAATGTTTTCTAACGTCATCAACTTCTCATTCCCCTCATGAGGGTCATGAGAGCCTGGATCCTATCCCACGGAGCTCAGGTCACAAGACTAGGGAGTGCCAACCCATCATAGGGCATCGCCGCACACACAGTCACACACCCAGTCACACACTACATGCTACTTCGAAGCGCCAATCAGCCTACAAGACACATCTGTGAAAACCAGAGTATCTGAAGGAAACCCTCAAGGCATAGGGTGAGCATGCAAACTCCATGTACACAGACCGGAATCAAAATCCAAACCCCTAACCCTTGAAGTGCGGTGCAGCAGTAGTAACCTCTGAGCCCCTCTTCCATCTTACATGCTTACATCGACAGAGCTACTTGTTTCCTGTTTCCTAAACTTCTCATTAGTTCAGTGGTGGGGTTAGTATGAATATCATGTAAGCATGTGATAATGAGAGTGTTGTGTCCAAACAAGTCCAGGTATTAGACTGGTGAGGGGGTTCGGAAATTAATTTAATAATTTAATGAATAATTAATTTCTAAATAAGCCTCAAAGCAAGTGAACATACAGTAGCTGAGCTTCTGTGGTCCTGATAGGTTTACGCTACTCAATATGTATGAAATGAAAATACATTTCTGCTTTAGTTGTCTTAATATTTGAAGGAGTATAAGCAAGGTTTAAAACTTAGAATACCAAATATCAAATCTTGTTTAAGGTAAAATGAGGCAAGAAAGATTTGTAATTAAAACTGATTTTCAGATGCAGATCAGTGTGTTTCCTCTGATGACTATAATGATGACGAAGATACATATTTATCGTGCAACTAATATGATGATGTTGCTGATGATAAAGATGTTTTCCCTCTAATATGACAATGATAATGAGGATGGTGATGATGAGTACAAAAACAACGATGATGGTGATGTTGAGGAGGATGATGAGGATTACATTGGAGATGGTGGTACCGATGATGATGATGATGGTAGTAATGGTAATTAGGATAATCTGCAGAGTAATTTACAGTGCAATAATGAGAATGTTGCTGTACATACTGTTATTATTATTAATAGTAGTAGTACTTGATATAAGGGCACTGGTGGCTCAGTGGTAGGTGTTTCGGGGAGGGTTGCGTCAGGAAGGGCATCCGACGTAAACCTGTGCCAAGTTGTAGTGCGGACTGTGTATTCCACTGTGGCGACCCCTTGCCGGGAGCAGCCGGAAGACCAACAACAACAGTAGTACCTGATATACTCCAATCAGCCATAACTTTAAAACCATTAACATCAAAACCACCTAGGTTTTGGGTTCCTGTTGTGCCACCAGTGTGGCTCTGAACATGCAGTGCATGGCTCCAATGGGACATCTGGGAGTGTGCTGGGGTGTCTGCCACCGGGACGTTAGTGGTGGATCACTGTATGCTTGGATTTAGATCTGGGGAATTTGGAGGCCCGTTTATCAACCTTAAACCCTTTGTCTCCTAAGCCCCGTGTGCAGCCGGCTGTGATGCACTGGGTGTTCTGATACCTTTCTGTCGTGGCCCATGCTGACTTTTTAACAATTTATGCTGCATTGGTTTTTCTGTCGGATTGGGCCAGACAGGTTACCCTTTGGGCATAGATGGGACTTGACCACAATTCCATTATCAGTTTACTAGTATATATTCGATCAATGTTATTGAATTCATCTGACAGGATTCTATTGATGTAGCTGTACAGTGTATGAGTCACTGGGTTTATCCTTCTACGGGAACATTTAAAACTGCTATAGTAGACCATAAAGTTGAATGCATTTAGAGCGCTAACACCACACCACTAAGAGTGTTTTCTAGATTTTTTGGCATCGTTTTGCCAAGGGCTTTTAAAACTGGCATACTAAATATGAGTAATACACAAAAATAAACATGCAGGCTAATCAGGCTGTGTTTGTGCACTTTCGGGCACTTTTGAAGCACACACAACCCTAAATGTTTTCTTCAGCATAGGATCTTCTTTAGCCTTTAATCCAAACAAGCAAACCAAACACACCAAGTGCCACATCAAGATAACCGCAAATATGTCTACTTATCCATCTGAGGATGCCGAAGCGGTCTTTCCCCCAAAAAAAAAAAAAAATTCCTTACAAGACATCAAGCATCTGACTATCTTAGCCTTTTTACGAAAGTACAGAGAAAGGTCACATAATAGGCTTGGTGAGTGATGAGGCTCTTTAAATGATCTGCTTTTTTGTTGTTGAGATATTGAGATATATGAGAGTCACTGTATAATTTAGGGTACATATTACATAGGTAGAAAAGACAACCAACAGTGTTCTTTCTCAATAGAACAAATAATAATTCAAGTTATTACGTTCCTTCAGTGTAACATACTGTAATGTACCTTCAAGTTGCAAAGCTTAAACATTAACCTTTTTTTTTTTTCATGACTGTTTATACACACTGCTGGGTAACATGGTCTGGCAGGTAACACACTTGACAGTTTCCTTATTATGACCGATAATTCCACATGGCTGCTCACTTCTCATATTTACTGTAATTAAAATCATAAAGAATCTGTAAACTTTAGCAGTGTATATACCATACTCAATTTACATATTCGATTAATATATGCTCAATTACATTAAGCTATTATGGATACAAATATTTAAAAAAGAATTAGAGAAAACTTTGTTGAAAAGTTATGCCACAGAGAAGAATGAGATCATCTGGTACTGGTGACTTGGCACTGATACAGTTTTTTGAGTCACAGAATGAGTTCTGTTAGTAAATTCGTTGACAGAACTTTTGCAAATGTTAATAAATTGATATATACAGTGCTGTGAAAAAGTATTTGCCCCTTCCTGATTTAAAAAAAAACTTTTTTGCATAATTGTTAGACTTAAATGATTCAGATCATCAAATACATTTTAATATTACACAAAGATAACCAGAGTGCCATTAATGGAAAGGGAAAGTGCGGGTTCAATTTCCACCCAATGCCCAAACCCCAGCCACTGGATGCAGTGCCGGTCCCAAGCCCCGGATAAAAATGGGAAGATTGCGTCAGGAAGGCCATCCGGCGTTAAAACCAGTGCCAAGTCGCGTGCGGATCGGATGGCACGGTGTGGCAAGCTCTCAGTGGACAACACAAAGATAGCCCTAGTAAAAAAAAAAGCAGTTTTTAAACTTTTTTTTTGCAGTAATCCCCCCAAATCATGAATGAACTGTGATTTTTGGAAAGCTGAGGTACTGTAAATTTCACCTGCCACACCCAGATCTGATTACTGCCAGAAATCCCTTAAACAGAACCTGTCTGACAAAGTGAAGGGCGCTAAAAGATCTAAAAAAAAAAAAAAGCAAGACGATCTTAAGGAATTCAAGAACAGATGAGCAGGGTGCATTATCCTTTTTTAAAAGGACATTTCCATGAAATCCTGGTTCCATTAAATGGTGTACTTGGTCAGCAACAATGTTTAGGTAGGTGGTACAAGTCAAAGCAACATTCACATGAATGGCAGGTACCTCAAGGTTTCCCAGCAGAACATTGCCCAAAGCATCACACTGCCTGTGCCGGCTTGCCTTCTTCCCATAGCGCATCCTGGTGACATTTCTTCCTCTGGGAAGCAACACACACACACACACACACACACACACACACACACACACACACACACACACACACACACACACACCCCCC
>JAOVVA010000009.1:1190144-1202025 GCA_028565275.1 Leiocassis micropogon | reverse complement strand
GTGTGTGTGGCCTTTCAAATGTTAGTTGAGTTAGAGCTGGTTGTAGCATGGAAATTATCAGGTAACCAAATAACTTTTTTTTGTAGGTGTATGTGATAAATTTTAGTATTTTCACACTGTTGTCTCTGGATGTTGTTTACTGCATTGATTATCTACAGCACTGGGCAAAAGTCTTGAGCCACCCATCATTTCTTCATATTTTGCTCAAATTTTAATGTAGTCTTGAGGAATAGTTCTTCAGGCTTCCTGAAGGTTTTGGTTCTCGATTTCAGTCCAGTCCCTGTACCTGAGAAGCCACACATTGACCTATGAATTATTTAGGCAAAAACACATCTAACTTAAGGCATGAACCAGTACGAAACAGGTGCAGATGATATATATATATATATATATATATATATATGATCAGGCCCGGGGGTTTGTATACTGGTGATGCTGAAGGCTGAGTGGTTGGAACAGATGAGAGGGGAAATGAGGTTGCTGCTGAGGTTGTTACATAAACAACCATTTTTTAAATTGTATCTTGCAGTCTGTCGCTGCAAGACTTTTGCTCTTGATGCTCAAGTACTGTAGGCCAAAAGATGACCCAGGAACTGACCAATATACGCAAGTCCTTTATTCAGAACTACAAAGTACTTTTTTAGGTATAAACATTTAATTGGTCCCAGTCTATTATTAAAAATCATATTGTAGAAATGTTTGACATTTAATACATTAATCTTTCAGGGTTATTATTTTGCCCCATTTCCAACTTACCCAAGGAGCCATTTTCTTTCTCTCACAGCATTTTATCCATTTAATGCTTTGGCACAGCATTGACTCTTTGACACAGACTATAGCATTTTTTTATTTTATTTATCAGTAAATCTTATATAGACTGCCTGGTCAAAAAGATCACCGTTTCAGAAGGTCAAGCTATTGGTCTGCCTGAAGCAGAGAAATCATTAAAATGACTGGAATTGGTTAAAAAACTGTCCAACATATAAAATCTGGAAGCATAGTGTAGAACCATCAGTGACTGTGATTGGAGATTACTTAAATGTTTGTTGAAGTTGCATTAAAAAAAAAAAAATCAACAATAGAAATCACAGCTATAGTAAAAGTAAGAGTATTTCCATACACATGCAATGTGAAGGGAACTCATAGGATTAGGCCAAAACAGCTGTGTGGCCATACAGTAGGAAAACCACTTTTTAGTAAGACATATCAGAAAAAAAAAATCAGAAAAATGTACTGAATCAGATTGTCACATCAATGAAGTTCATAAAGTCCTGCAATATGAATTATCCACTACTGTAGCTAAAAGTGGTGGAACTAAATACTTGAGTGCTTTTTTTTAACTAGTCCAAGCATCATAGTATTTATCAGCTCCATATCAGGTTGAACACATAAACAATATATATTTCCATCTGATCTGAGATACTATAACATGCCTCAGAGACTTTAATCGAGGAAGAAAAGCTTTGTATTCGGTATGTAAAGCATTATGAAGTCATTTTATGGCTTCCAGAAGCCAAATCCATAAATATTTTCTTATTACCGTTTACATTCAGCATGTTCATGCAATAGTCTCAGGTTGACAGAAACTTAGTTAAGGTTACACTTCAATTACAAACCCAATATTGTGTTGTATTTTGTATTCATGAATTAAAAGCTTAGGGGCAAACAACAACAGTATAAAAAAAACTGTACCTCATAATTCTCCTGCCAAAAGAACAGGAAAAAAAACAAAAACAAATAAGAGTGGATGGTGTCGTGCATGTGAGTGGTGCTTTACTGGATTGCAGCACTTTAGAGTGTGTACCTGTTGGCCCTTCATCTTTCCAAAAAGGGTTGTCAGAGGTCAAAATTCAAAGATCCTAAAGGGAAGATGGAATCAGTGGTAGTGATGGCAGTTGTATTGAAGTCTTTCTATTGATCTGTACTTAGCTTGGCTTAGCTATAGGTTTTCTCACTTTGCTCAAAACGAAAGGTAGGAAGTGGAAAATACAGTAATCTCACTTTTCCAAGACTAGGGTGGGAGCCTGTCCCAGGAAGACTGGACATGAGGCAGGAATACACCATGGACCAGATGGGAGTCCATCACAAAACATCTATTTCAAGATGCAACTATTCCAAACTGATGCATATACTGTATAGTCAAGTCCAACAACTGGCATGCTTTTGGTAGGAAGGTAGGAAGAAAATGACGAACCTAGTGACAACCCAAAGGTTCAGTAACCCAAGATCACCCTGGATCGTTCTACCATGGCGCTGCCTTTTAATTAGACAAAACTTTGAGACTGAAATCAGAACAAATGATAAAAAAGCTGGCCAGTAATTTAAGAAGACAGTACAATACATTATATATTAATGAGGTTTCGTCCAACTAATAACCGGAGATCCATAATGATAATTACTATCATTTTATCAAATCACTGGAATTGCACTGAAGCATGATCAGCACTAGCTTTAATTATCACTCGGGGTCATTTATTCCAGTTACTGTGCTAAAGTTTTTTTTCCCCCTCCACGTCGTCACCAGCTGCGAATGGAAATGTTAAAGTTGAGCTTGGAGATTATCCAAAAGTTCCAGAATCTCCTTGAGGTATTCCTCACCTTTCGTGAAACCGTGAAACGCTATGGCAATTGTGCCCTGAAGTGATTAGATGTCAGTCTTGTAGTTAGCCGCTCTAAAAGGTCGAACCTGTCATTAGGCAGGTCCAGGAGTCGACAGCCGAGCAATGAGCTATTGATTTTGCTGAAATCCACAGTTGGGGTTTAAAGCTAATGAATGATGAAGAATGTCAAAATGCTGATCAGATCAGATCACAGGCTGAGCTGCTTTAGCAGTTGGTGTGTGGATTGGAAACAGCAGGAATGGAGATTTTAGGATTAAGGAGACTATATTTCTAAAGACAGTCAGTGTCGGGTACATAGATTTAGCTGCTGAGTTGGAGAATGGGGTTAGTAAGACATCAAACACTTGAGCACATTTTGGTCAGATATACTGTATATTCAGATGTTTGAGATTGCATCTATTTTCTAATTATTTAATTACAATTATATTACCAGCATATTGTCAAGAGCATGAGTGAAAAGCATATACTGTATAAAAACTGAACAACCCTTCCATGACATCACCCATTGGTTTTGATGTTCAACTGTGGAAGACCTGGTTGCTACCATCTTGGCATTAGTTGACTACGTCTAAACCCCGGTTAATCCATGAATGGTCAAACAGGTGGATAGAACAGAGCCCGGCTGTTGGTTGGAACATGGCTACTTAAATCAACTACCACAAGTTAGCAAGGTTATCTTTAGCTTATTTGAAATGCTAAGGTGGCTAATTTTATTTTCCATGTCAACTCCTACATTTCTCATAAGAAGTTAATCTACAATGAATCCAGTTAGCCAGTCAGCTAAAGTGATACATAACAGCCAGCTAATGGTTTGACACCTGCAATACCATTCATCCACACCCCTAATTTTGCATAATTTTTATGTCTCAATGTAATTTTAACTGATGAGTTTGATAAATATCCGCAGACTCTATAAAGTTATCACTCACTAACTTACTCACTCACTTATCTTCTATCCTGCTTTATCTTGTATACAGGGTCATGGGGGCCTGGAGCCTATGCCAGGAAGCTTAGGGCATGAGGCATGGTACATCCTGGACAGGGTACAAATCCATTGCAGGGCACACACACACACATACACTTTGGGCACTTTGGGAACACCAATTAGCCTAAGCTGCATGTCTTTGGACTGTGGGAGGAAACCGGAGTACCCAGAGGAAACCCACCAAGCACGAGGAGAACAAGCAAACTCCATGCACACAAAGGCGGAAATCGAACCTGGCCGGGAACCGAACCTGGACCCTGGAGGTGCAACCATTAAGCCACTGTGCCGCCAAAAGAGTTTTTATGAATGGGAAATCTAGCCATAGAGACCAAAACCATTTATTTGTGTACCAGGCTGCAAACATTTATTTCTTTTGTAAAGTTGGACATTTTAAACATGGAGGTCGATGATGATTGACTCACTTTTGGAGCCAGCTCCTAGTGGTCATTCGAGAAACTGCATGCTTTCATATAATGCAGAATCTTGAATTTTGAAAAATGTAAAATATTGAATGATTTTTTTTGATAGAAAAAAAAATTCCATTAAGTACCAGATTTACATGAAAAAATTTTTTCCCCCAAACTTCCTCTCTGATTTTTTTTTTCATACATCACTGTACTGTACTGTATGTAAAGAAACCAATGAATCAGCAGAACAGTATGTGCTCAGGCATGTGTGGGTGTGTGGTAACACTTTACCTGAAGCTTACTGTACATCATAAAACCAACATCATCATGTCGTAAACATGTCACGTTTGCGGTGATATAGTGGTATGAGTGTCAAGCTACCATTAACAGTAACTGCCATGTTATGCTGAGTGTTCTCTCGTTAACACGTATCATGACAGATCTTTATTTATTTTTTTACTTGAACACTGTCAAAAGGTATTTTACAGTCATAATGCTTATTCCAGGTATTATAACAGTACTGTATAATCGGTATAATCACAGCAGTACTACAGTTGTATGTTTATAGTATGGTTATGCCAGGCTTAGGTTTGTAGACTAGATTTAATATACAGAATTACACTGTAAAGGCTTATTGTTGGAATTTGACTGTAAAATATGGATACATTTATTTCTGACTTAAACTACCATATATCCACTGGTCATTTAAATAGGAACGCATGTAACACCGTCCATTTATGCATTTTAGACTAACCAGGCAATCACATCGCAGCAGCTTGAACCAGTCTGGCTATTCTTCTCTGATCTTGTGTTTCTGCACAACTGCAGCTCAGTGGAGGGTTTTTTTTCTTACGACATTCATGTTTTTCATGAAATGCTCTGTTTTTGAAATACTCTGCCGTAAACAATCATCCCTGAGAGCATATTTGTCTGTATTCTGATGTTTTATGCAATATAAGCATATATAAGCATGATTTTGTTTTTCTGTGTATTGCGCTGCTGGAACATGATTGACTGATTGGATAATTTTACTAATGAGAAAGGGGTACAGGTATTAAAATACACTGAAAGAAATATATTAATGCATCAACATATTTAAATCAAGGGCAGAATTTCTACTCAATTAAAAAAAATTAAGTTGAAGTTAAAAATAAATAATGTTAAATAATGGTTAAAAATGGGTATGTCTAGGTTAATTAAACTAAATATATTGAATACATTGAAGTACATTACAAGTTATATTTATTTGAGTAAAAGCCATAAAAGCAAAAATAACAAAGCTACATGAGGCCAGAATATTTTTTAGTTTAACCAGTACTTGTAAGTTTACTCCCCAAAAAACAAATAGCTTTATTTTAAAGTTAAATGCTTCTCCAAATTACGGAATTTTGGAAATCTTTCCCTAGAGCAATCTCAACCTTTTTCTGGGTGTTACTTAATTATACACTGCCTGACCAAAAAAAAAAAAAAAGTGAAAAAGATTTAATTGAACAACCTTTAGCTTTGATTACAGCATACAATCTGGTGGCTGGTTCATGTGTGAAAATGGTTCCTCATGCTCTCAGAACCTCTCTTTTACAATCTGAGTCCTGGGATATACAGTACCTGTGTTCCATAGGAGAAGAAAAACCTGGTCATTCAGTACATTCAGGTCATCAGCTGACTTCATTTTATTGCCACATAACGTTGCTGAGTCTAGACCTGAGTGAGTGAAGCAACTCCAGATCATACAGTAACACCGTCTCCAGAGGCTTGTACAGTGGACCAAAAGGGTCGATCTGAACATATCAGACCACATGACCTTTCCATTGCTTTAAAGTCCAATCCTTATGCTTCCTAGCAAACTGAAACCTGTCCTTGTCTGACTACTTTGTGTGTATATGGAAATGCTCTTACTTTTACTATTAAACATAGCTATGTTTTTTTCCTCTTAATTTTTTTTTAAAAAGTGTTTAAAAGATCTCGATTTATGATATTATTTCTGACCACATTTCTTCCACAAAGTTGACGGTTCAGCACTATCCTTCCAGGTTTTTCAAAACGTGTTGAAGGGTTCTTGACCTAGTTTCCAGTCATTTCAAATCTCCTTAGCTGTTTTCATTGATTGATGCAGTCCAATAAGTTGACACTTCTGAAATGGGGACGTTTAGCAGCCAGGCAGTGTACAGACAGAAAAACTAAAATATTCTCTCTTTTTTTTGTTTATAAAAGTGCATATTCCAAATTCAGATATTTTATGGCTCCACAGATGTCTTGATATTAAGCGATTGCCTGAAAGGCAACTCCACCTGCTGTAAATCCAATGAAGTGTTGAATTATGCTTTGCATTCTTTTGGGGTGGAAGTGAAAAGATGAATAAAAGAAAAAAAAGGAGAGCCATAAAAGACTGTCATGTCTATTACTCTTCCAAGCAATTTGTTTCATTTTTCCTTTCACAATTCTCTGCTATTTCCACTGCCAGAGCTGGTGCCAGGAGAGTGTGTTAGAGCCACATCAGTACCAAACATTTTCAAAAGCAGAACTCCTGCGAAAATGTGCTGACATGTTTTTTTAAAGCTTGCCGAAATCACAATCCATAGGCAATCCATCACCAACCTCCACCCTCGATCCACGGAACTAACAAAGCCTCCTGTGCTTCTCGGCTAGACCAGATCTGTCATCTTAATGCCTGACCAGAGCCCACAGGCCTCCAGTCGAACGTTATGGGCCATTGATTTTCCAGCAAGATTTTCCTCTCCTCCTCTGCCAGCTAATAAGCGCTCATGTCTTTCAGCCTGGAAGCCTGAAAAGTGAAGGCTGAATCAACAGAGGGCTCGTGGATAGAAAGGGAGACTGATGCGTAGACAAGGCAAAAATTTTCTCCTGGAGATAGGAGCACATGGAGGAGCTGACAAGATGACTTTTCTTACATTGCAACGAAAGCCAGTCAAAAAAAAGTAAATTACATTCATGAAATACACTGCTCTAGGGATTTTTTTTTTTTTTAGGAATTGACTCTTTCATGTTACAAGGATGAGACCCAGGACAGCTTAATTAAATGTTACGTCAGTCATCTGTTGCCAGACGCAGCTCCTATTCCAGACCGTTTAGACAGTTTTGCAAGGAACAAAAGCGAAATCTTTTCCATACTCAACAACAATTCAAGAAGAAATTCACTGTAACAATTCAGTATGAGGGAGATTCAGATTTTTGACATTTCCATAGTGATGTTGATGTCTTGAATCCCATGGCCATAAACAGTTTAGCAGTTTTTGGTTCAAAGGTTTTGATTCGTTCCTAAATAATTAACTAATTCTAATTCATTATTGGTTAGCATTGTGGATTGTGCCCTCACCACTCCATGGTCAAGGGTTTGATTCTTCCCTTGGGGTGCATGGAGGTTGTATGTTCCCTGTGCTTGGTGGGTTTCCTCTGGGTAATCTGGTTTCCTACCACAGTTCAGATTAGGCTAATTGGCGTTCCCATATTGCTCATAATGTGTGAATGAGTGTGGGTGTGCTATGCTTGGCACATAGATTGGCACCCTGTCCACGGGTGTACCCTGCCTTATGCCTTAAGTCTCCTGAGATCCAGAAAATAAAAAAAAATAGGACTTCCTTGTTATTCCATAACATTAAATGTTGAATAAAAATGTTATACTACAAATGCATAAAGGCTATATAGATAAAAACGTGTCATCTGATGAAAAAAATCTTGGAAAATCAATATGATGTATTTTACCTGGATATTTAGATAAATCTAAATTTTGTAGGAAAGTTTCTTAAACTATATTTATTTTTCCTCTAATAAAAGAACAGAAAACAGAAAGTGTTTTATTTCTCTTATGCTATGTAATTTGACATCATTTCCATGTGATCCAGGGGTGTACCCCTCTTTGAGCCCTGAGCTCCCTGGGATAGGGATAGGCTAATAGGCCCTTCCGGCAACTCTATACAGGATAAGCATTATAGATAATGAATGGATAGAATGGAAGTAAATCTGGTGTTCAGAGCGTGTGTGCAGTTTTTATCTGCGTGCTGAAACATGGCCTATTAGTCACACTGCACCAAATTCACTTCCAGCAATAAACTCTGTGCACACATAAATGCTCACCTGTCCTGTACATGCCACCTTTAAAAAAGAATTATTGTAGACAGCAAATTAACCACCTATTTAAGCTAAATTACTGCTTTTGCCACTTTTTAAGGAAGCAAAACAGCTGCTCAGCTCTTCTGTAGCCAATTGTGTGTGTCTTTACCTCGTTATTTTATTTACAAGTTAGTAGATAAAAGGTGCAGAGTTGTTTTGAACTGTGGCATTTATATTAGCAATCTGTCTCTCAAAATGAAGCCTAAAGAGCTGTGACTTCCAGCGGGGCAAGATACAATTATGCTGAAATATTGTATGATTTGGTTCATTGCATTTTCAAACATGCAGAACAGAAAAATCATGAAGAAGACTAGTAGGCATTACTGATTTATATATATAATATAATAGTATATATATACTAATATACTAGTATTATTTGAACAATTTCCCTCTGGGATTAATAAAGTTCTTGGAATCTTGAATCTTGAATGATTTTTCTGTTCTGCGTGTTTGCAAACTTAGCTTTTGGATCCCGATCCATGATCAGTGGCCGTTCATTTTGAAGAGCATATATAATGTCAGGCACTGATGTTGGACGAGAAGGCCTGACTCACAATCTTCATTCCAGTTCATCTCAAAGGTGCTCGATGGGGTTGAGGTCAGGGCTCTGTGTTCGGGCCAGTCAAGTTCTTCCACACAGAACTCATCAAACCATGTCTTTATAGTCTTTTATATTCCTAGCTTTGTGCACAGGGGCATAATCATGTTGGAATAGAAAAGGGCCTTCCCCAAACTGTTGCCACAAGGTTGGAAGCATAACATTGTCCAAGATGTCTTGGTATGCTAAAGCATTAGGATTGCACTTCAGTGGGGATAAGGGGCCTGATTGGAAAACCTGAATTTAAAAATACTTTTGTCCATATAGTGTGTATACATGAATGATATAATGTCTGATTTGAATTTTAATAATATATATTATATATAATTACAAATAACGGGGAACCTCCTGTCCTCCAGGGCAATCCACTATGAAGGCTTATCATTGCAGGTCTTTGAAGCATTCAATCTAGCAGCAGCCTAATAATAATAATTAAAAAAAAAACAATACTTGCTACACAAGAACAGCGGCCACCTGCCGACAAAGATGGTGTCGCCCTCAAGGTCAAATGACTTATGACGGAAGTACTTATACATGAACGTCTCTCAGACTAAGAGTTAAATAAATGAATTTGCATAAACAGGAACGGATTAGGACTAACAGCTAACACTTACAATAAAAAAAGCGAAGAAAATACTATGGAAGTACAGTATTAAATAAATGACGAAGAAACTGTTACCTGCTGTATTCTTTGATGAATTCATATCTGATCATGAAAACAAATAATCGACTAGTCCAACTCATTGTGAAATGGTCACATTTAATGAACAACCTCTTGTTTTATATACATCTATAAAAAGAACCCAGATACAGGTTACAAGAATCTAAGGCTAATACATACATTATTAAATAATAAAGTATTTTTTCCATGTTAAAGATACATATCGTAGTTTACAAAATATGATCGTGGAGAATTAAGCAATTGTCAATGAGAAAAATAAACTAAGATGCTATATGTATGTTGCTTAATAAAAAAAACAATAACAAAAAAAACCCCCATAAAATTACAACAGTATTCCTTGAATAACGCAACAGAAAATTTGGACATTGGCTATGAAAATCAGATTAAAAAAAAAAAAAAAGGCGTATAGACTTGAGCGATAAAAGTGGTTCTACATAGAACTAATAAACAGATTGGTCAGATACAATTCATGTTTATTCCGTTTAAAAATTTCAGTCCAGTACACCACCATGGAGTAAGACACTGTTTTCTTTAAAGTATGTGTGAGTGTGTGTGTGTGTGTGTGTGTGTGTCTGCATAAGCATCTGTCTTTCAGCCTCTCATTATCAAGGGCCAAATCCAATAAAGAGAAATAAAAAGAAAGAAAGAAAAAAAGAAAGAAAGCTAAATGCTGTAAAGAGAAAATTAATCAAAATGATGACCTTCATTCTAAGTTTGTTAGTCCTCAGTCTATGAAGCTCCGGTTTGCTGGATGGAGATTTTGCGCTGCAGCTTCCAGTCCCTCGCACAGACACAGGCTTGGGGAAGCTAAGGATCGTGGGAAAGAGAAATCTCCACGTCTTTGGCATGACCAGTTAGCTGTATGCTGCTGAATTTCATGACACACAAAGGTTGAGCTTGTACTACCGTCTCCAGTGTGCGTGCAAAACGTCAAAAAAGGCTCTGATTTATTAAAAAAATAATAATAATCAAAAGGGGAAAAAAGGATGGATGCTTTGTTTGTTTGTTCATTCGTTCGTTTTTTTCATTGTTGTGCTGCTGTGAGACAGAAGCCTGTTGACTCGTGTGTCCCCATATGTTTAGCTTCCCTGGGGTTCAGAGTCCCGTGCCTGCGCTCACTCCACCTTCAGCCACGCCACCCATGATGCGTTTCAGTCCTTTTTATTTTTCCCCCTTTCGGTTCTTAAAGTCATTGTTTATTAATCGCACTATTTTTTTTTTCTTTTTGTGAGAGAAAAAAAACTTAATTTATCAATGCACGATATCCATTTAGATGTGCAAAATAGAATTCGAAGACTTTCCACAGGAATGAATTATATTATCTGCAAGAGAGAGAGAGAGAGAGAGAGAGAGAGAGTATTTAATAAGCACATATTTTTCTAAACATTAAGATAACATTTCTGTCATCCACAGCTTTACTGATATACTGTAGAATTAACTCATAAATATATATGTTTTATATATTTTATGGAAACCACTAACAACATAATTTCTAATGGCTGTAATTAAAAAACACAATGTTTATGAAGTAGAATCTCGGATTGATTTCTCTCTAGCACATTCCGTAAATTCTGAAAAATCTCCTACATGCTTCACTTACAATATACAGGACTGTGCAGAAGTCTTGAGCCACCCATGAATTTTTCATATTTTGCTTCTAGAGAGCCAGACTATTGTATTTTTAATGTAGTCTTAAGGAATAGTTCTCCAGACGTCCTGCAGGACTTTTTTAAATCTCATTGTTGGCTCTCATTTTCAGTCCAGTCCATATACCTGAGCAGGTTTTTTTTTAGGCCAGATACTGACTTATAATAATAAAAGATGATGATCAGACTGGTGATTAGTATACTGGTGATGCTGAATGCTGAGTGGTTGGAACAGACGAGAGGGGAAATGAGGTTGCTGCGAAGGATATTACATAAACTCTGCACTTTGCAACTTGTCACAGTAAAACATTTTTTCCCCACTTCTGTACATAAAATGAAATTAAATTGTACAAATGATAAAAACTGTACTTTCAACCAGTGTTGATTTAACACATTCAGTGTTCATCTGATTTGTGGCCTATATTGACACTCTACAGTATTAATTTAAAACTCTAGATGGTAATTCAACAGAGGTGTCTGACCCTAGTGCAGCTATTCTCACGTGCGCAGGCAATTTTTATAAACTTTAATGCTTAACATAAAAAAAAATAAGAACAGATCTGCTGATTGATTGTGGTCCTGCGTAATTGCGTATTAATTTTAGATCCCTGCTCTTACCATGAACAAGATATTCACAAAATGAACCATGTAAGGAAGTAGCCAGCTATGAATATTTATGACACTACCTTAATTTTTTTATTTGCTTACATATTTACATGATAATAATAATAATATTATTATTATTATTATTATTATTATTATTATTATTATTATTAATAATAATAATAGTATTATCATTATTATTGTTGTTAAT
>JAOVVA010000009.1:1154135-1172211 GCA_028565275.1 Leiocassis micropogon | reverse complement strand
ATGTAGAAAGAAATAAAAATCAGGAACCATCATGGAGTTAGAAAGTGACCCCAAACTTTTGAACGGTAGTGTACACAAACCTGCCACATGCGTGGTCATAGCACAACCCTGAAAAGGGTTAGGGTTAGGGTTAGATCAAAACCCTGGGAAACCCTATGAATGTAGCAACAACGCAGGGACATCAACAACCCAGTGACAACTCAGCCAGAACACCATCCAATCTTTCCTGTCTTCACCATACTTGTAGTACATCAGTGAGGTGTTACTGTAGTTATGTCATTAACTGGTCAATGCCATCATTCCTGTGTCCTCCTTAAGTCCCCACCAGGCTTTTATTGAACTTTCCCCTTATGAAAAAAAAAAAATCAATGTCAGGGGAAACAATACTAAATCCTTATCGGTTTGAGAAATTCTCCCTGCATCTTATTTCGACCATGTCCTCATCAGGCTTTTTTTTTTCAGTAAAAAGCTCCACATCAGGGGAGACGATACTAGTCTCTACTGCGTTCCTGCCAAGGATGTAGTGGGAACCGTGGCTCAGTGTGACGGCGGTCTCAAATTAAAGTTACTACTGTACATACAGTACAGTACAGACTGCTGGACGCTTCTAGCATGTGTCAATTCGTGTCATGTGTCAATTCCACGGCGTCCATAGTGAGACATAAAAATAGCAGCAAACCGTTATGATTTATGAGTTTGATGCTGCCAGAAAATAGAAAGTATTTTATGATATATATTTAATAAACACACATGGATGGCTTGTTCTTTCACATGCTTGGGAAAAAAAATACACTATTCCAGTTTCAGGAAAAATAAACTGTAACTTTCTTTTCAGTGGTGCGATGTCATGTGCATCGTTAATACCCTTAGTATGCATCTTTATTAGTTTAATAGAAAAATTCCACATTTAAAATGATTTAAAATACAGTACATGACTACAGTATAACCTAATTATATCATACTTTAAAACAGGGATCTTTTTTCTAAATCCATTGTGGAAGTTACCTGCTTTAAGGCAAGAGCGCCAAGTTCATTTTAGACCATAGGGCACAATGCCAAGTATAAATCTGTTTATGTTCTGAAAATATTAGATTTCTCTTAAATTAGTGAAATTATAAACATTTATCTGAAATGTACATTTCATATTAGCATATTTTGTTAGTAGCTGAGTTTATGGCTCTGAGTTTATTGCTCGATTTCGCCCGCTCTAACTGGATTACAGAGATATCATTTTGGATATTTCAATTCAATTCTGGTGCAAAACCCAATTTTCATTTAAACCATTGATGCTAATGCATTTTATGGCAGAATTAGAACTGGTAAAATGAATAGGATCTGCTTACACACACAGTACATCGGAATGCTCTACCATCCGTGACAAGGAAGGGTTTCAGTTAAGTACCCTTAGTACCTAAAAGTGTAGGGTTAACTGATTTATCAGAGACAACAGATTATTTATTTTCTATGTATCTTGTTCCACTATGCCAACATTCCTTCTTACTTCTTCTTTTGTTCTCCTTTAAAGTATCTTATTATGGAACGCTATAGAACTACATGTGTGGTATGTTAAAACTTCAGGTGCATCTGTACAACCCCTGGATGAGAACATGCTTGTCACTGTTTTAATCTGTAATGACACTGTGTTCCAGCAGGAGGCAGGCTGACGTTGCACTGTTGATTATTAAAGGCTAGACGGCAGCGCACGGCCTCATGATGGAAGCAAGTTGAATTTCCATAAATTGAATTTAACAGTTAAGGGGGCCAAGTGGGAAAATGTGAAGGAAACCATGGAAACGCTATGATGAGTCTCACCTATAGGCATGTCTACCTCCGTGGTGGAGGTGATGGGTTTGGGTTCCTCTGTCCAAGGTGTTGCATGCACTGCCACGCTCCAGTCGCTCCAAGTGCCGATCTCCATGTCCTTAGCAGCCAGCTGGATGATGTACTCCTTCCCCACGTAAGCGTCTGTGATGGTGTGGGAGGTGCTGTCTGAGAGCTCCACCTGTTCATCAAGAGCACAGAGAGAGAGAGAGAGAGAGAGAGAGTCAGGGAGCTTGCGAATAAGCCACACAATATGAAGATTAGATCACCGGGGTATGAAATCATACACTGCCATGATATGACTTGCCATATTTCAGCAAGGATGACAAATTAAAAGTGGCATGTTTTCATTTCACAAACTGTATCACAAAGGATGTAGTGTACACTATATACTAGAAGTGAGGGCTCTATGAAGCGTAGCCAGGGGCGGGTCTGTGATTCATTTCGATATTATTACAGTGGCTGAAATCGCAACTCAAATCCTATTATAATTTATTATTATGCTCCCAGTTTGACTGGTCAATTGAAATTAATGGGTTTAATCCAAACCTAATTAAAAATAATGTCAACTTGGACCTAATTTCTTCTATTAATGGAAAGTTCAGGATTAAACAAAGCTCTAGGGCATCAATAAAAAAAAAAAAAGCCATGTACATTTCATTTAAAATTACGAGCCTAATATTTGAATAGTTCAATTATGCTCATATACAGATGTGTCCCAAAGGGGTGATTTTTATTTATAAAGAAAGACTATGCACTTGATTGTGTAGCACCTGCTGTTTGAGAAACTATAATGGAAAAAATCAGAAATGGCCAATAAAACAAGTACATTATTCTACTCAACTATTCAGAATGGAATTTTAAAAACTTAAACATTCTTTGCTTTTTATTGCATTTGCATGTTTTTTTTCGCTCTGTGCATGCTCTAACAAATATAACTACAGATAGTTTAGGCAGCTCCACCACCTTTCTACTATTTTCACCAACCTGTGACAGTTCATTTGTCAGATTTTTGTTTTACTGCATCATCCAGGTATTATTCGTGATCTTGGTGACTTTCCCAGTTTGGACACTTTATTCAAAGTAAAAGTATGCAGATACAGAGAGAAAAAAAACTGTATCTGGTGAGGTTTTGAGAACTGGAGTTCAGAACTGATAAAATTGAGCTAAAAAATCGTGAAAAAGTTTCAACGTTTGAAAGTTTTTATTGCAAGAAAAACAAGTGGATTGTCATATATCTATCATCCATAAAGTTAAATAAAATGACATTAAAGATTGATTCAGACCATACAAGTACACACTATATAATAAATAAATAAGAAGAATATTCATAAAAATGACGAGTTATACCATTACTGTCTTGGCCTTGCACGTCTATTAAAAAAAATATATATATATATATATTTAATTGTTTTGTGCAGCCTGTACGTTTAGTATGCTAATTAGGCCCAAACTCTCTTCCATGTGTCTTCACGTGACCTGAGACCTCATTATAATTTCATTCAAAACAATCATCATGGCGGGCAAAGAGCCAACTCGCAAAAAAAATTGTTTTGACATCTTGTCAAGTGACCGTTGCATTTGCATGCTCATTAATATTCATGAATCTGCCAGAGATGGGCGTGTACACAGGATGAACCTTGTCTGTGTTCACATTGTATTTGCAATAGTAACTTAATAGTAAATATAAATTTTTAGAACCATGTATAGTCTGTATCAATCTTCAAACTTAATCCTCAACTAACTGTTAATCCACCATTTCCGCCTTATCAGCTAATCAGTTGTGTACTGTATACAGTATCTATACACTATTCTTCGCATGCGAGCTTTCCCATCATGTCTTGCGAGTGAATTTTCAAGCCTTCTCTTTGTTTGTTTATCTCGAAATATGACCTTTTTTCTTTTTCTTTCCTTACCAATAATAGTCTGTTTGCCGAGGGTGACCTTCTGCCCGTTTTGTGGTTTATAATTTTAAACTGTGAAATGTTTGTTGTTCACTAATAACATGCCTCCCTAAACCCAAGCTACAGCCCAAGCACAATATTATATGTATTTATATTAAAAATGCTTCGGTGTGTGATAAAGATCTTGTGGTCATTCACTGGCATGGACGACTGAGTATCTGTTTAGGAAACATGAATGCCCAAATGCATAAAAACAACACGTACTCTGCATATAATTTCTAGCACATGTGCATATATTTATGCATCATACTAGGAGATAAGATTATTAGAGCGCTATTAAAAATTCAACAGGGTTCCAGCAGGTTAGGCTGTAATTTTCTGAGAATAATGTTCATGTGCAGCAGTAATGTCTTACTTTAACATAATATTTAGAACAAAAATTTAAAGTATGGGATTACTACTATTCCACGTTAGACAGCATTAGACTTATGATACTGTGCAAAAATCTTGAGCCACGTCTAGTTTCTTCGTATTTTTCTCCCAAAGAGTCAGACATTCTTGTATTATTTTTTTAATGTAGTCTTGGTTCTCCAGGCTTCCTCAAGGTCTTTTTTGACCCTTAGTTTTTTTGGCTCTCATTTTCAGTCCAGTCCCTGTACCTGAACAGATTCAGAGGAATTTTGTTTGTTAAGCCACATAGTGACCTATGAATCATTCAAGCATTTAAAACAAATCTACAGTAACTTAAAGCATGAAAAGGGAGAAAAAGGTGCAGATGATGAGAGATGATCAGGCCGGTGATTAGTGTACTGGCGATGCTGAATGCTGAGCGGTTGGAACAGACGAGAGGAGAAATGAGGTTGCTGCTGGGGTTGTAATTAAAGTTAATTTGAATGTAATTTGATGAAATGAAAGGTAGTTCAAGAATGTGAACAGTACTGTACACCTTTATAATGTTTCTTGAACAAACAAAGGTTCCAAAATGTAAAGAAATTCATGCAAGTCATGAAAAAACAAGTGTGACTTTGAGTTGAGATGGACCCTCACACCTGAAGACCATGCGTACATGAGCTCTGTGATGGATTCACCAGCTAAAGCAGAACCCAGTGTTTCCCCCCAAGACAGAGGAAATGTGCCTAATGTACTAAAGCTGATGCCTGGAGAAAGCCTAATGACAAAGATCAACCAAAGCTCATGAGTCAACTAGCCATCCTTCACCCCTCTGTTCCAAACAGCACCCCGGCTCTCTTCTCTGTTCCCTTTTTTCCCCCGTATTTTCTTCCATTTCTCACTCAAAAACAACACAGCTAAAACAAACAATGCCCCCACAGTTAAGCAATCAGCAATAATACTCAGTGCCACAATGCCAGATGCTGGCGTAGCTTCCCAATGACACGACACAATGAGAGCTGTTCTGCCCACCTCTCCATCCAAGATACATACTGTACAGCGCGCTCAGAGCTCAATGTAGGCGTGGATTTGCTTTCGTTTTATTTTGAATTTGGAAGAATACACCTCTGTGTGGCACCTAATCGCTTTACTGTGAACAAAAAAAACAAAAACAAAGTGCAATATCAGACTATTTTTTAATTTATTTTCTTTTTTCTTCTGATGGGAATTTCTGATACGATTGTATGGCCTGCTTTTCACCGTGGACATGCAGGAAAACAGTCACAAACCCAGGACTGATATCATTTAGTCTTTGCATTTACATTTTAATTGGACATTTTCTTTCATAATTGGAAGAGAGTGTTGCTCATTTCCCCAGTGCTTCCTCAAAACCCACCGAACAATGGCCAAATCCCTTTCATTTAGATTAAGGCATGTTCTTTGCTCGCTCTAGCCTTTCCCCCCACCACCATCTCTAAAAGTGTGAGAACTCTCTCTTTAGGCTCATGCATTAGCAGGGGACGTTCGATTGTCATTGCGGCGGAGGTCTTAGCCTGTCTGTAATGACATTTCACAGCTAGACGCTAAAGCTGTAAGGAAATCAAACTTGTATGCATTTGTCACCCCCTTTGATTTAACCTCTTTTATCAAAAAGATAAGATCACAGTGAACTTTGCCAGCCGGAAGTTGGCGCTCGGTATAGGATGCAGTCGACTGGCGCAAGGCTGATTTCCACCCCAGAGTGAAATTTCTCTCTCACGGATCCTGAGTCGAACGGATGTTTCTATTCTACGCTCCGCTTCCTTGTCTTAGCCACAAACCATCTCCCAATTACAGGGCACTTATGAGGAGCTTTAGTGCCAAGAATGCAAATAGAAGTTTAGGCAGAATTTAACCTGAACCATGGTTACCCCCAAGCCACTCTCGAACAACCGAGCACACACACACACACACACTCATGCGCAGTCAATCTTACTCTTGTCTGCACTTTCATTCTTTAATGCTTTTTTGAACAACACACACTTTCTCATACACACCCACATTATACCCCATAATCATGCCATGGCTACTAAGGTCAACACATTCAAACCCTCAGCACAAGGTCAGGTCTGAAAGTCTACAGAATGATTTGCGGTCAGTCTATGAGGATATGGACGTAACAGTGAGACTACCGAGTACATAAACAGGAGCGGACAGGATGTTTCTCTGGTCTAACGTCTCTGCCACAGTCTTATTCAATAACACGGATATTGTGTTGGTTGGGCATGAGTCATTTATGTATGCGTTCGCCTGCTGCACCCTGGATGACTTCTGAGCTGGGATACAACACCGAACATAATAGGGAATAAGATTTAGACAACTATATCAGACAGTGTCTTTTAAATAAGCATGACGGGTATTCAAGTCAAACCGGGACTTTTGATTGTGCAGAATGACAGAACACAGCTATGAGAGTAAAAATTGTATTTCTTCATTTCTCTGTATAACTCCCTGCTGCACTAATGCACTTATCCCAGTGTTTTACTAGATACTATCTATCAGCCAGAGTCATGATCAGGGTACCTGCTTGACCTCTGAAACACTGGCCTCCCAGGAACTCCTTTAACACCTCAAACATGTGGAGGGAGGTCAGGACTGTATGGGGGATACAGATGAGTTGTCCGACGAATTGTGCAGTGTGCTCCAAGCCACCTGGGCTGGGATCGTCCTTCACAAATATATGGCCTTTTTCCCAAATGTTTTACTGTGCTTAAAGAATTCTGTAAATGTCAATCAATTATCGTCTTCCCGATCACAAGTCCCGGTTTGACTCGAACACCCCACGTACTTGAATAACACCAAGCATGTACATGAAAAATACTAAAATATTTGCTTTGAGATTAATCAATAAGAACATACTTGATTTTTTTTTGTTTTTTATTTGAGATATAAGGTAATGTATACTTTTAAAATGTAAAAAATAGTTATTTGATTAATTCTGGAATCAAAATCCACAATGGTGGTATTACTGAACACTTTCATTCTAATGTGCACTTGTAAGAACAAAAGTGTCACTCACTCTCTGCATGATTATTAGCCTAAATCACAGGTCGCCTATCCTGGTCCTGGAGTACCCCCTTTTCCTGCACGTGTTAGTGTTTTGTCTGCTCTAACACACCTACTTCAACTCAGGAAGGGCTATTAATTATGTGATTAGTTGAATCAGATGTGCTGGGAGCAGGGAAAACACTAGAATGTGAAAAACAGAGGGTACTCCAGATACTTGAGGGGCATGTTTGGGGACTTGTGGTGTAAATGATAGGCTCAGGGTTTATATCTGGCTTAAACCTTCTTAAAACTTTTGTTATAGCTATAGTAGTTGTAGAATGGTTTAAGTACATGGTAGTATTGGAATAGGCTTTTACTTTAATTAAATGTAAAAAATTCACAGCACGGTGGCTTAGTGGTTAGCATTGTCGCCTTGCACCTCCAGGTCCTGGGTTTGATGCCCATGTCAGGTCTGTGTGCATGGAGGTTTCATGTTCTCCCCATGCTGGGTGGGTTTCCTCCGGGTTCTCCAGTCCAAATTAGACAAATTCCCAAATTGCCCATAATGTGTGAATGAACCAGGGTCGTACATGTTGGGAATAAATACAACAGTCACCATTGGCCTCCACGGTTCCTAGTTGGACTACAGAGGTTCCTAGATGGATGGATTCATAAGGTAGACGATAAACAGCTTAAGCCAAATAAAAATAGCCAATAAGTATTCTTTTATAATATGCTTCCAACTCTAATTGAACTAATTGACCCTACTAAACAAGAGAGAGAAATGAATCTCAGTCACAAGGTTCACTGGCTTAAACACCGAGCCATCAGAATGGCAGGGAAGTGAATTTCGGTCATGACTGAAAGGTAGGCTGATTTAAGCGCTGACCTGCTGAACACTAATGGAGAAAATCTTGCTTGTAACGGTAAGAATCACTGATTCAAACGCTGACCTGCTGAGTAAGTCTTAGTCATGACTGAAATGAGTCACTGACCCAAGAGAAGCAAGTGCAGGTCTGGCATAAATAACAACTGCAAGAACAGCTGTAAAAACAGCTCCACATAGTAAATTAAAGTTTAAAGAAACACACAAAAAGCATACAACGTTAAAAATTACAATACATAAATAGTTTGATACAGTATGTATGTTTATATTTATGCAATGTTAGGCTTAATAGCCCAGAAGGTCCACTCATTTGGTGCATGACAGTGACTGATATGGATTCCTTTCCTTAATGACTCGTTCAAAATGGCACTAATTTATGTATTAATGTACGAAAGATGAGTCAAAAATTATCCACACCATGGTTATATAAAAAATTCTATTGGCTGTACTGTCTTATCAGCACTTTCCGTTCAAGGCTACTTTCTGCCCAGTCAGTGCTGTGCAGGTGTGAACGTGTTACATCAGTTCATTTGTAACTGCAGTGCGAGAAAAAAAAGAGGACACCCCACTTGCGATTTGCACAAAAGACGAGCAGCGTGTAGTGGTCTGAGGGTGTCCCTGATGCCGAAACAACTCACAAAAGAGCATAAACAGAAGCGTTTGGATATCTGCAAACAGATATTTGGACTGATACTCTAAGGAAGGTGAAAGTTTCTTAAAGAGAATCCTTACTGGTGACGAGACACGGATTCATCACTACAAGCCTGAGATTAAACAGTAGAGTATGGAACGAAAACATCCTCAATCGCTGATTGAGAAAAAGCTCAAAAGTCAACCACCAGTTGGAGAATTCTTGCTTACAGTTTTCTGGGATTCTCAAAAGCCAGTATTGGAACATTATCAGGAAAAAGGTTCAATGATCAACAGTGCTCATAATAGTGAGATGCTTATTGAAGAGCTGAAGATTAAACGTAGGGGACTGCTATTCAATACAAGTCCGCACATTTAACATTTAGTGTTAAAGCATAGTCCTGATCTTTGGTCCCATGAAAGCTTGAATATGAAGATTCACTTCTGATGAAAAAGTGAAAACAGCTGTGCATTCGTGGCTCGCAGCTCAGCCTAAACCATTTTTTTTTATGTGGGAATATGAAAGCTTATTTACAAATGGACAAAATGTAATGCAGAACAAGGAGATTATGTTGAAAAATTATATATTTGTCTTTTCTATATCTTAATTAAAATAAATTTTACAGCCAGAGTGCAGATAATTTTTGACTCGCATTTCTGACTCGTATTTTGACCCTCGTATTATGTACATAAATTTGAAATCACACACTATAATCTGTGATCATACATGCAACTGATAAACAACCAAATAAATTAAACCTCTAATTAAAAAAAATAAATAAATCTAATTTACTTAAACATAATTTATTCAAAATGTTACTTATGTAAATGTAATGAACGGACAATCATATCAGTCTAAATGTGGTCAAAGTTATTTCGATGGTCATAGATAATATAATGTTAGAGTTATCACATCAGTATGGAGCATGTCCTCTGTGGTCTTTAACCTTAAAATGCTATGCAGATTCTTCCATAAATTCAAATTATTAATTATTATTAATATTTGGGATTTTTTTTTATAGTGCAATAAATTAACAGTAAATCTTGTCACAATGGAGGTTCATAGAACTTAAAAAGGAACCCACCCTCTCCTGGGTAGATAAAAAAAAGAATAAAATTGTTACATAATAAAATGAGTCTTGCAAAAGAAGCTGATTTTTAAAAAAATCTTTTATATCTGAACATTACCAGGAGCAGGTTATAGAGAAAAAAAAAACATCCCTCTTTCAAAAGAAAAAAAAATTGCAACCACCTCATAAAAACAGAGCCCATAATATTAAATATAAATTAAACAATAAATGATGTGAGCAGTACAACGAGACTGGAGGGCAGTGTTCACCGCTGTCAGAGCTGACTTGACCCGTGTGAATTCCCCAGCTAGAAGACATACAGATTCATTCAGGTTTGTGATAGTGCTGTGAATAATTTATATGACATGCTACATTAGCTGCCTGATGCGCGCCACTGCTGCTCCTATACACATTTCTTTGTAACGATTGCTCTTGATTCGCATTTTTCTTGGAAATAAAAATGTTTTACTAAAAGTTTTTACCAAACACATGGAAACATGATGACACTTGAAAGCTGATGTACTTACAGACATTACAGAGCATTATGCTTTTATATGAAGAAAATTGCAATAGGGAATATAGGGCGTTACTACTTAAAAGTGCAAAACACAGGGCAGCGGTAGTTTTTTTTTTTCTTTTTCAATTACATTAATCTAGCACCCGCTGTATGATTTACTACAGCCAGAAGTACATTACATTACAATCGCAGAAGCCAGTTTTCTGCCATTTGAAGGCAAAATAAAAAATGTTATTTTTTTCCATTTTGCAGAAAATGTTCCACTATTTTAGAATAATGAGAAAGTTTCTCAAAGTGATGGCGATATTACCGCTGAAAAGTTGTTATTGAATATTCAATGCGCATTTGCATCTCTGATTCGAACACAGTCTGTAGAAAGGATTTATTTATACAAAATGATACAGGATTTCTTTTCTCCACTATAACTTATGTGCAGAGACCGTGCACCCACGTCTACATTCTGTGGTTCTGCGTTTAGATTCCGCTTTTTAAGGTTTCAGATTTAATTTTACTGTCTCTCTAACGTGTTAACCAAAGTCCTAGAAGTCTCCAAAATATGCCTGCTAACGTTTCAGCTGGAGTGTGGTTCATGTCATGCATTCTGTCATCCCTGAAATTCATTTGATTTCTCTCCTGTTTCAAAAACTCGAAAAGAGGGTCGAAAAGTGGTGCAGTGGTAAAGTGCTCGCCCAATCATCTGGAGATTGCGAGTTCAATTCCCGGGTAACGTTGTAACCTCTTACAAAGGTCTAGAGAGAGCCGATTGGCCGAGCCGAGAGGTACTGTGAGCTCGCGCAAGCGAAAAGGAGCTGATAGCGCTGTTCTCCGAGTGTGTAACCCCGCCCCCAATTGTGCATGAGCGAGCAGTTCAAAAAGATGTGGTTGGCTGGCGGCACGTGTTTCGGATAAAACATTCCTCCTGACTGAGTGGTAGTAGTAGCCTTAATGTGGGAGGAATTGGACACAACTAGCTTAGGGAGAAAATAGGGGAAAAAGGTCAAACCTGAGAAGGGACTATCCAATTCCCCACTCCTTGTTCCTTTATAACTGCATGATGTTAATGATGCTCATTGACTGTTGGGCCCAATGCGGATTGGCCTGTAATGCAATGGGTGTCCTGGTGCCATTCTATCATAGCCAGAATTTACTTTTATCCGTGATCTGTCAGCCATCTTTGTGCCGTGATTTCTTTTTTTATGGAATTTGACCAGATGTGTTGGCCTTTGGTGCCCATGAGAAAGAACGAAACTTTGGGTGCCCATGATCCAGTCACCAGTTTACAGGTACATAATTGATAATCAGTGTTAATATGTTGATGATATGGCTGATCAATGTGTGTCCAAAAATTTTTTATTTCACATAATACATGCCCTTTAAACATTGATTTAACTCCTTATTTTGCAACTAACATCATGCTGCACTTATTCTTTGTAAATCAACCTGAATGTAGCCAATACACCCATGCACGTCACTATTACTGTGTTGCTTATTTAAAGTTTTTGAAAGTTGCGTGACTACTCTGTAATAGAAGGTTTTTACATTTCTTATTTATTTATTTTTCATTTTTGTGAACATGACAAAGTGCATTTATACGTACATGTGTGTGTGTGTGTCTTAGGACTGTAGGACATCTACAGATTCTACAGACCTTTAACTGGAGGATGTCTTTAGAACCCATTAAAGCCTTTAAATCTTAACACCCCAGAGGTCTTCAGGACTAATTTCCTAAAGTCATTCTACTGAAGTAGCCTTGAAGATGACCTGAAGACCTCCCACAGAATCTTGATTTGTAAAGCCCTTCTACAGATGACCTGAGAGCTAGTCTGTGTGTCCACTGGTTGATGAGGGAAGAACTCTACAGTATATAACTGCTATATTATAATTGATATAACCTAACACTATAAATAGAAGAAAAAAAAAACTAAAAAAAAAGATAATCATTGCCAATTTGCTATATTATAGGAGAAATATAACCCTTTATGACATGCTGTGATGGGAAAATAATAAACTTTGAGGTTTCAACAGTAACTTCTCACATTACACCACCTCATCTTTCACGATTCTTCTATAACAGCATCGTAAAAACCTCTTCATGTTTTAATTCCTTACTTATCTAGCTATTATGCGAGGTGAAGTGTAAGGCTGTTGATAACCGTACCCTTACCCTGGTCTACATCATGCCCTGAGCAGGCTTAGTCAATGGAGACAGAAATTCTTTGTAGCCTTCTCTAATTCAGCACTTAACCTTCAAAGCAGGCTTTGAACTCAGGAAGGAAATGTGTGTCTTTATCAGGACACTCAAGCATCACATCTGTAAGGGCTAATTTCATTAAAGGTATGCGGTAATAACTGCTCCGTTCCGACTTTCCCCGGGCAGTCGAGCCGGTTACTCTAACTGTTTATATTCATCACCACAGACCATTGAAAGCTAATTCGGGTGGATTTCTAGCATTGTAAACGTCCTCATCTCACGCTGCGAGCCTGCAAACAAACAACCCAAAACCACAAAGAAATAGAGTCTGTAGCCTGCCAAGTGTATGCATTAACCTGGAATTTGCATTGAGATAAATACTTCGGCTGCCAAAAAAAAAAGAAAGAAAGAAAGAAAAAGAAGAAAAAAAGGAAGCAGGTGCATCCTACGCTTAATGAGGACAGATGGGAGAGAGATGATCCAAATAATTCACATAATACCATAAAACACCCACAAAGGCCCTTCACTCAGCTGTAAAGATCTAGAAATAGCCTGGGAACGAATAAAAGCCAAGCAAACCAGCGCCTCGTTCACTCTGACCACCAACCAAACGTAAAGAACTGAACAGACAGAGAGTGAAACAAAAAGGCAGCGCCAACTGTTAAGGCAAGTTTCACAATGGACCAGCTAATACACACAGGGATCTTAAAAACCTATTCTGTCTAATCCCTAAGCAAACACACACACATACGGTATTTCTCCCAAAGGCCTGAGAGTGTTTTGTGAATCCACTGGACTCAGATCTGAACCTCGGCGTGCCAATCTCCTTTCATTCAGCTCTGCCTGAGAGTGCTTATAAAATATGCACAATATCAGAATAGAGTCTTGATAAATAAATTATTCATAGTCTCTGGTGAGCTGCGAACAAGGAGAAGGGGGGAAAAAAAGTGACCATCTAAAAATAAAGCTCGATTTCATTTAATAGCCTTGGGATAGTTTATTTGGGTTTGGGTTTGGCCTTAATGATATTTTGTGCAGTTAATATGATTTCATTCGAATTAGGACATAGGGGCTCGTTGTTGTTTAGACAATTTATTAGTCAATTAATAAAGGTTTTTCATCTATCTATCTAGCTATAGTTTATTTACATAGTGTTTTTTTATTCGCTTTAAAAGTTTGAAACAGGTTATCTGATTAGTGTCTAATTAACATCTTAGACACAGTTCTACATAAGCACTAGTATTAGATTAGCTTTGATTCTCCACATGTCAAATTCAATATGGAAAGATAATAACATAGTGGCGGAATGTAGCCTAGCACACACACACACACACACACACACACACAAACCTTGAACGTTGCATTCCAAGACAATTTAACAATGCTAACGATTAGCAATTTATAAAATGCAAGCTAATTATAACATTGCTAGTTGCTGAATCAGCTCATTGTAACATTAACTGATCTCTGTAATGTTAACTGATCACTAGAACATTTCGCTAAATGCAGTAGCCTTGGATGAGCCATGTAACATTATCCAATCTCAGTAGCACTAGCTAATTGCCAAAACATTACTTAATTAGTTTAAAAAAAAAAAAAAAAAAAACTTTAGCTGATCATAGTGACATTATCTGACTGCAGTAACATCAGCTAAGCACGGTACAATTAACGGTTGTTAATTGCAATAATGTTTTAGCCGATCCCAGTTGCATCAATTGAACGTTAGCCTATTGCAGCAATGTTAGCTAATACAGTATCCCCATTGATAGGGGTCATCCCGATGTTCCCAGGGCCGTATTCTCCTCAGATTTATATGACACATAATGGGAGCATGACACAGGGTCATACATTCCCAGGGCCCTGTGTTTCCCAGTTCTAGGGTCTTGTGTTTCCAAGGTCCCATGTTCCCAGAAACCCATGTTCCCAGGGTCCTATGTTCCTCTGGTCTATATATCACATAATGGAAACCTGAAAAAACAAAAGGTATTTTTTCCCCCAGGACTCTATTTGTTTGATGAGATTCTTCTTCAAAACCACATAAAGTTTTGTTGTGTTTAAAAACGTTTCGAAGCCTTGTACCAATATAATGAACTGGGTAATATTCAAGAAATATTTCATTTCAAAATCATATTCCTCTCAAACAGAATATCATGGTTAATTTATTAATGACCCAAGGAACCAAGAACCCCGGTAACAAAGGATGTGCTCCCCTGTGAGTTACTCGGCAGGGCATTTATGAAAAGAAAATGGGTTTTCAATAATCACTGAGCAAAAGCAATTGAGTAAAAGAAGATGGGGGGGAAAAAAAAGGAAAACAAACAAAAACAAATATTCAATAAAATTTAAAGTAGAGAGAAGATATAATATACCATAACAGAAAAATTACATAGGTCTACAATGTGGACGTCACCAAAACTTCAGTCCAAACGTTTCTTGTTTAAATCAAAGAATGGGTCTTGACTTAAGCGTTTAAATATGAGTGTGATTCATAAAAAGAGGTTCTATAAATTCTGAGTTCAATAATAATAATAATAATAATAATAAAAACTACATATGCACACCTTCCTCATCTATTCACCAGCATGAGGGGATTGTTTAAATTCATGCCATTTCTCAGAAAGTTCTGAGCACGCAATTTCGCAGTCGGCACCTCATTGAGTATCATCCACAGGCTCTATTTTAATCTGTATATCTGAGATGGCTGCTGAAAAAAGGCTTAACCCATACAGTGAGGGGGAACCGGTGAGAAAAGAAAGATTTGTACATGCTTTGGAGATTACATAAGGGAAAGGCCAGTGACCCCCGTCTCCCATCCCTATCCTGTCCAATTTAACTCTAACACCCTATCCTGACTCCGGGCTTTTGGTATGGAAATTGAGGCTTTGAGGGATTCGAATTCTTTTATCCAGGACTGAAATTCTTCTGCCTCTTGCATGCTGCTTGTGTATCCAAGGCCAATTCAATATAATCCCCCAGCATGAGCAGATTTGGTGGAACAACCTTTAATTTTTTTTCATTTTCTTAGTCACATTACACTTTGGATAAGCAAAAAAAAAAAGCAAAAAGCAAGCGAAAACTTCGACAGGTTTCAGGAAGATTTCAGGGTTAACCTTCGCCTGCTGCTTGTTTATTTCCTGGGAAATAGTTTTTGACACACTGGCCACGCATGACAGTGTTTAATAGGTTCAGATGCCTGAACATGAACCCAAAAGAGGCAGGGGTAAAGTAATCACAGAGCTGCAAAGCTCTCCACAGCGCCTCCTCGGCTCTGCGTCGTAAAATGTAAATACGATTGGCGGCCAAGCCGGGAGGATGTCTGTTGTCATGGAAATAAAAAGCAATTATGTGCCACTTCCAACATTCACATCTGACTTTCCAGTGATGGGATGAAATTGGTCGGGCGAAGCCAGGGCTGTCACTCAAGCTAATGAGAGCAATTCCCTGAGCCCCTATCCATTGGCTTACTCCAGCACGCCAACAGGTTTAATGGATAATGGTCCATCCGGTTACTGGGCCTTTGATGCCAAGCTGACGACGGTGCAATTAATATCAAAGCAAGTGGAAACACCTTCCCAATTATCACAGAGAAATGACAATGCGACTCCTGAAACTCTGTTATCAAATAACCGAGCTTATTAACTATTTTCTGCTACTTATTGCCGATTTCATAATGTCCAATGTAAGGATTTTTTCTCTAATTACGAAACACAACTTGTCTCGCCATTAGGGTTCGAATAAACAAAAGACAAGAGCCAGAATAGATTTCTTGTGCTCACAGCAGTTTACTGTCATATTGAAGATTCTACTCCATGATAAATGTTGTTACCTAAGTTTGCTGCAAGCTGTAACACAGAACAAGGAGAATCAATACACAAACCTTTTATGCTCTGACATCCTGAGGATTTCCACAACAGTATAAAAGGAAGCAGTAGAATAGTATCCAAAACTCGGGTGCATTTTTCACCAGGTCTTTCTAGTCATCAGAACAACCCCAGAAAAATAACTCGGATCTTCTTCCGACCTGATTTATCACTCATACAAGTATTGGCTGTATTAAATATTAATTATGGAATAAAACATGCTACTACTGGACGGCAATCAATGACAGGATGGTGTAATGTGATTAGCTCCCTGTAGGTGTTCACTTCCTCTGACTTCATGGCTTTTTATGCAAAGAACAAAAATTGAATTGGCTTACAGTTTTATTCTTGGGGAGCATCCACAAAAACAAGTTAGCGCTTATTACCACTTACTGTTAGTTATTGTATCTCTAAACAGCTGTTCTATAACATTCACATGTTCTATCTTCAAATAAAACAAGATGAAAACCGTCAGCTTGTTACCAAGAAAATTGGTAAACTCATTGTTCTCCTTTCAGTAATATTGACTCACTCACTCAGTCAGTCATCATCTATACCACTTTATCCTGTATACAGGGTCACGGTGGGGCTGGAGCCTATCCCAGGAGACTTGGGGAATGAGACATTATACCTTGGACTGGGGGCCAATCCATCACAGGGCACACACACTACAAGAAATTTGAGAATGCCAGTTATCCTGATCTGCTTGTTTTTGGACTGTGGGAGGAAACCGGAGTACCTGAAGGAAACCCAGCAAGCATGAGGAGAACATGCAAACTCTATGCACACAGACCGGAGGCGGGAATCGAACCCGGACCCCGGAGGTGCAAAGAGACGGTGCCAACCACTAAGCCACCGTGCTGCCTTCCAATGATATTAAATATCCGTTTTGTGACAGAATGTGTGAATGTTATCTTTGTTAAATAGCATGTTCTTTATGGATTTCAATTTATTACTTGTGAGGAATTCTTCTCCCCCTTTTCCCTCCTCAATCCTTATATGTCAATACTTCCTATGGTTCATTTTTCTCTTTGTTGATTCTCTGGATTTCCATAGACATACAAATGGCTATGTAGTAACAGATGTCCGGGACACCTATTTACCCTGTCACCCAGGAAATGACCTAGGACTCTTCTCAGAGCTGGCCGGTAAGCATGGCTGAACACTTTAAGTAATTCTTCCCTCATCTCTCATTGGAACATTATTAGACCCAGAGTGCATATGGTGTGTGCCGTACACGCCCCTGTGAATTAGCCATCACGATACTGTTTATATATAAGTGGCATGACTGTGCTATTTCCTTTGGGTGCTCAGGTTGACGTGAACTGTAAATATGATTAATAGTTTGACAGGCTGAAATTACAGCACAGATGTAAAGTTTGGACCATCTCCCTCGCTCTCTGAAGGATTTGTGCTGAACAAACAAAAGCCTCACTCGTAGCAAACAACTTTAGACAAGCAACTTTGCCAACTGTTAAGTCACTGATGTAACTTTGAAAAAAAAAGCATATTGGGATCTTAAGGGTATAAATCCCTTAACCAAAAGAGTAATAGATCATCAAGCGCTTTGAATGCCCAGTGGAGCCTACTGCATGTGGGGGACTTATAGCTTATCGACAGGCGGCCGTTTCCATTGAAGGGACTTGAGCTCAGATGATTCTTTTCTTATTGATTTGAATATGAATGACAACAGTCAGGTGCTGGCCTTCTCACAGCATCACCCTTTACTTGAAGTCAATACAATCAACTTTTTTGAGCTTCTGTAGGATTAAACACAAAG
>JAOVVA010000009.1:1114248-1154035 GCA_028565275.1 Leiocassis micropogon | reverse complement strand
AAAAAAATCACTATATATATATATATATATATATATATATATATATATATATATTATAAACAACTGAGTCTAAGTGTAATATTAATTAGTATACTCAGATGCTGTCATCCCTGTGTACCCAATTTATTTGAATGTTCTTCGTTAACATGTCTAATGACCTAAATCATTAAACACTTTCACTTTATTAAGTCTTAGTTAAGGTAAATAGACTCAAATTCCCAAGCAGTTTGCAGTGAGCAGTCAAACATGAAAAGACCCAGAACGGTGGCCAATGGTATTAAGAAAAATGTAAATGACAATCTATAATAATGATAAAAATAATTTAGTATAAAGAGTCGGCATGGTGGCTTAGTGGTTAGCACAGTTTGCATGTTCTCCCCGTGCTTGGTGGGTTTCCTCCGGATACTCCGGTTTCCTCCCACAGTCCAAAGACAAGTAGTTTAGACTAACTCATGTTTCCAAATTGCCTGTAGTGTGAGCTGTTTATGTGTGTGTGGGTGTAACCCATCTCGTGCCCTATTGTAAGTCTCCTGGGATAGGCTCCAGGTCCCCCGCGACCCTGTATACAGGATAAAGTGTATAGTCGATGAATGAATCTGGCCAAAAGATGTCTGCAGTACTCTAGTGTTACTTGCTCAATCCATGCCTGCTTGATTGCTTCCTGAAGATCATGTACAGAAATTTGCAGAAGTTCACAATTCATATTCAATTCAATTCATACTCAAGTTTTAGACATTTTTGTCTAAAAAAATTCTTAGAGGTGGATGCCCCGGCTTCAGAACGTAACGCCACATCCTGCCACATACAGTATGTGTTCCATCCTGATTCTAATTAGCACAACTCTTCAGCCAGATAGGCTTGAAATAATCAGTGATACAGTATCACCTGTTTTATGCACAAGAACTACAATACATGACATATGCTGTTTGGGCAGGACTGTACTATACCTCCATCATTAAACTCTTTCCCAGATCTAGAAAAAATACAAATAAGATAGCTTCTCCACACAATAAAATTTTGAGTAGATAATTGTGTTTTTGTGCACTGTGCTGCTTTATTTCAAGACTGAAGATTCAAAGAACTTTATTAATCCCAGAGGTAAATTACTTTGCTTTGTTATAGCTGCTCACTTTAAAAGAAGAAAGAAAAAAAAAAACACATCAACATAGATGCAGAAAAAAAAGGAAAATAAGGGGAAAAAAACTAAAAATGTGAGGATTACAGTTGACAACTGTGTTATACATTGACATGAACATGAAGTGAAATGGAATGACATAAATATTGAGTATGATAGCAGTCAAGAACTGAGCGTAAGAAATAAAACTAATTGTATTTGAGCTGATTTTTATTGCATTTGTGGTATCTGTAAATATTTGTTTTTACACCCAGTGCAATGCTTGTCTACCTGTCTGTCTGGTCAAAATATAAACACAGACGCAACCAATAAAAGGAATAAAAGATCTGATAAAATGTAACAGAAGAAAATGTGATGTGGAATCACATTTAAAAATAGCATTTCCCAAGTTTTTATTGTTGATTTTTTAATCAGAGTTAGAAGCTGTGAAGATTTACTAAACCCATGTTGAATTTCTTGATTTTTTCAAACTTTCGGGCTCAACTGTATGTGCGGTTAATAATTAATCTACAATATGAAAAAAAAAATCATTACAATTATACAACATGTTTGATTAAAGAAATTAAAACATAAAGATATTATAGGTAATCAGAACATGAATAACATTATACTGTATATTATATTAAGAAAGCAGCTCATGGATTCTGCTGTATAAGCTGAATTGGAATTAGAGTTTAGTCATAACGGTAGAATTAGGATTGAAATACAGTACAGTCTTGAGCCACACCTCATTTCCTCATATTTGAAATTAAATTAAAGAAATGGCAACAAATGTTTTACACTGATAGGTTGCAAATTGCCTAAAAACGTATAATTAAAAAAAGATATACAATTTAAAAATTGGTTGTTTATGTAACAACCTCAGCAGCAACCTCATTTCCCCTCTCGTCTGTTCCAACCACTTCACATTCAGCAACACCAATGTATTAATCACCAGCCTGATCATCTGTCATCATTTGCATCTGTTACTCACTGGTCTTCAGTTAGAGTGTTGCTTGAATGATTTATAGCTCACTGTGTAGCTTAACAAATAAAAAAAACACTCAAAAACTGCTCAGGTACAAAGACTGGACTGAAAATGAGAGCCAAAAACTCACCAAAAAAAATGAGAACCACAAAAGTCCTCCAGGAAGCCTGCAGAACTATTCCTCAAGAGTACATTAAAAATACAAGAAAGTCTGGCTCTTTGGAAGCAAAATATGACTGTTTGCAGAGCAGTACTGTATCTTGTCTCCAGGGGTGGCCTGTGGTTATAAGTTTTCATGGTAAGAGACAACATTAATAATGGCGTTCCCTCAAAGAAAATTACGTAAGGTAAAGTAAACTTGTAAAAAATGCCAGTTGACAAAATACATTTTTCTAGCTTACGGTTATTTTGAGTTAGACCCTACTGCATGTAACTTGTCCTGTAACCATTACGGATCTAATAATATTAACCCAAGTTGCTAGGTTTCAGCAACATTTTCAGCCAAACTTTATCTCAGAAATCACATAAAAAACATAAAGGCTTCCCTTAAGGTTTAGGCTTTGATAAAACGAGACATTCCTCTTCCTTTTCTCAGCCCCTGCTTGGGAAACAAGCTAGCCGCGGTCCACGCTCATTTCTGATGTACATATGCTGTTTTCTCCATAATACTCATCTTTCCAATAATAAATATCACCATAGAAAAAAGAAATGCAGAACATCACAGACACACTGTCTGCACTTATACTTTGCCTTTGTTTGTAAAAATTTCTTTTGCAATTATGTGCTATATAACATAATCCTGGTGGCTACAGAGTATTTTCAAACCAGACCAAATTGGGGTAAAAACCATGACTCAATTCTTGCCATTGTTTGCTGCTGCTTCTCCGCTGAAAAAATTTAGAGAGCGAGTGTGAGGCAGCCTGATTCGAGACCCAACGCACCTCTATTAGAGCATGCTGCAGTTCTCGGAGGTGTAACAGTAACTCGATGGATGCAAAAGGAGATGATCTGGGAAAATTTAGCCACATTTGGAAAGGAGAGGAAATCAGTGGCGCTTGTACTGTAAATCAGCTTGTATCTGACTTTTTAAATTGTTGGTCATTTAAAAGAGGTAATTAGTATTTAATAAGTTTTTACATTTGTTAAGTCGTGGTTGAGCCACGACTTCATGTCTCTTATGTTTGTACTAAGAAAGAAAACCATCTATATAACGAATTTTACCGCTACATTAAAAATCACATCAATCCGCTATTGTCTAAATTGCGCTCTACACTTTCCAACAAAACAATCAAAATGTTTTAATTCTTCACATGCAAAAAAATAAAAAAAAAAGGAAACCCATGCTCTTTATTCAGCATATTGGATTTCATTGGGAGAGCAGACTGAGGAAGAAGTGCGAGGAAGACAGAAAGAGACAATGAGGAATTGTTTGCATTTCTACCACGCAAGCTGTAAAATAAATAAAAAATAAATAAAAAGAGGTTTGTTCACAGCAGAATAAAGGCTTTTCTGCTAAATCGACTACATAAGATGTTAAAAAGGTTTGAGTATCAGCATATGAATGAATGAGAAAGAAGGACTGATCAGTGTGATGATGGATAATGACGAATAATAACCACTTGCCACAACCAGTGTTAAAAGCGACCGTTGTTGATTACGGGTATGATACAATTACGTGTTAGGGTGAGAAACTGTTAAAAAAAAAAACCCCAGAATGTTATTACTGGACACCAAAAAAATGAAAAAACAAGAAAAACAGATGAATGTACTAGTGTTTTTTTGGTTTTGTTAGCATGATAAAGGAAGGAGGAGGGTAGGGAGTGGCGAAGGAGTCGGCTTTCATGAGCTTGATGTTAGAGCAGACTGGCCCCTTTTTTGCCTCTAATTTCCTTTGCCATGCTAATGGTACTGCAATGCTGGGGACTATTGATTAATCTAAGTGCCGGCTGGAGGAGGAGAGTGACTTTTGGCAGAAGCACAAAAGCCCATTAAAACCAGGGCAAGCGGAGACAGAGAAGGAGATGGGCCATGCAGCACGACTGGGGAGAAGAGAACAGAACAACAACAGAGAAAAAACTCAGGAACAAAATTGAAATGCTAGAAAAGGCCACACAGATGAAAGCGTCTCCCGATGACCCTTGATTTCTTTCATGGTGTGAAGGAGTGCAGAGACGATGACTCGAGTGTGGGAGAAAACAGCGAATAGAGGACCGCTTTTGATGCGCTTCCCATTAAGGATGAGCCACTGCTTCAGAGCAGGTCTCCTTAATGAACTAATTAGACGCCCCCAAAAAAAGTCTCGGTGCAAATGCAAGTCTTGTGTTAGTGTGCGTGTCGGAATAGAAGGGCAAAGGGAACACACCCCGGAGCCACAGGCTTTGCATTTAGATGAGATCGATAAATGAGGTGGGGAATACTAGAGTTATCCAAAGCCACAGGGACTGATATGGAAGAGCGCTTGGATTAGCACTAGCATTCCGGGTTCACCTCTGGATGAATTCAATGGCAGATTTGTGGAGGGAGCCAATGAGTAACGCAGTACAGGAATTCTCACACTCATCCATATTTACAGGTATACCAGGATACACAAATCCTTGTACAGACAAGTCACACACACACACACACACAAACACGTAGATCGGCCTAATTTCCAATGCCCACAGCATTATGACTCACTGCCATCAGTGCCAAAATGGATGGGGACTGAAAAGTGATATCATGCCTGTGAGCTGTCTAATGGCTAAGGCTAACTCTGAAACATGGTCAGATAGTCAATATATTTTTGCCAGTGTATTGATATCTGAGCCTCTGCGTCTACATACTCTCTAGGTGCAAAAAAAAAAAGAAAAGAGAATAAATATAGCACTATTGAATATTCTACGCTATTTAAACAAATAGAGCTACAATTCATAACTTGTGAATGCATTATGCCTCGGCCAGAATACAGTACATTTATTTATACAACCGTAAGCGATTAAGATAAAGTATTAAATTGAAAGATTTTGGTATATTATTATATCGTCCTGCCCTTGAGACAGACTGTTGTTCCGGTACGCACATGGATGTTGAGGCATAAATACTGAACATTTTGATAAATGACAGGAAATTAATAAATTGTGGTTAACGCTAGACTTTATAGAGATGGCACCATAGAATAATCTAAAAGCATAATAATTTAGGACAAAGCTATAATCAGGACGTAGCGCTTAAAGCCTTTTTTAAATTATTATTATTATAAACATATATAAGGCTCTGGATTGTGGAGTATAGAGTGATGTATCTTTTTTCCAGTACAACCTACAGTAGGCAATGTGATGAAGTGAGTTTTAGTAAATTTTAACCACCTACACAAACATGCCTGAGCAAAAATAATAGGTCACATAGAAAACGAAATACGCACAAATACAGTACACGTGATCACATATTGTTATGGTAGTTTTCATTTGCTTCTATGCCCCAAAAAAGTATAAAAATCTGCTCATTTTAAAAGTTCTACACTGTTGCGACATCATTCCAATATTCCACTAGTGGTAAAATTTCAAATGAAATTTCAAATCTAAAAATGATTTTTTAAAGAAATTTAAGAATTAAGAAATTTTTATTTACAATAAAATTGAATAACGATAACTTTCGTTCTACCTACAATATATACCGACATATCCGAAAACCCAAATACACAGTTTGATATCATGAAGCCTCCCTATTAACACACACCAGCAAGGCTTCCATATAAGCACATATTCACTCACTCACTCATCGTCTATACCGTTTTATTCTGTATGAGACACACACACTATGGGGCAATTACACAATGCCAATGACTGGAGAACATGTAAACTCTATGCATCAAACCCAAGGCGGGAATCGAACACAGACCCTGGAGGTGCAAGGCAACAGTGGTGAACACTAAGCCACTGTGTCACCTTATAAGCATACAATATGTTGCCACAACTTTCTGTCCCACTTGAGTTTCAACCGCTATTATGGGAATCCGACTCAAAATTATCCTACAGCAACAAAATCTTAAACTAAAATCTTTTTCTTATGAAAAAAAAAGAAAAAAAAAGATTGAAAATAGGAAACAGCTACTTTTCTGGCTTAACCATTAGTAAGTATGTCATGAATATAAATAAGCCTTCAATCAGTCTGAAGTGGCTGTTTTTTGCTTCATGCATCTTCTTTAATCATTGTTTTATATTGCTGACTTTTTTCTTTTTTTATTCCAAAAATTACTTGAATAAAAAGACCAGATATAAAAATTCTTCCTTTTTATTAATCGGTTTTACTAAAGTATTTTCCTTCATACTTAAGAAAAAAAAAATTTCGGTATAAAAATCATAAACAGAAACCACCGTTTCAGAGTTGTGTCACATCCTAAAGATCCTCTGAAAAATATACAGTACTAATCTAGTAATTATTCTAAAAACCACTTGTGATGACTTGTGATGAGTAACATGGAATAACATGGACATTTTGGCATCGGATGCAGGATTTTAAAAACTTAACCATTTGTTAAAACAACAACAACAGACATAAGCACAGATCAGTCACACAGGCATGATCACCCGTAACAGGATACACCATTGGGAGCCGAACTAAAAAAATCCCTGCATGCTTAAAGGCAAAACATGCTTTGCAATCGCAGAATCCTCCTCCGGCTGGGTCATTTCTCATTAAGGCGAGTGGCAGCGCCGGCGCTCGTTAAGCCTCGTCTTTAAAGGCATCATTTCTGGAAATGAAAAGGAAGCAAAAGAAAAATGGCCTGCTATGTTCATCCTCGTACCCTCCTCCCGTCTCGCCGCTCCATCCGTCCTCTGGCCTGCTGCTTTTATTGGACAAGAAATAAAAAGACGTTTCACAGTCGTCTCGGGCCTTTTTTCTCCCTCTCTCTCGGCGTTCTCAATCTATCACCTTTTCTCACGAGAAGGAAAGTTAATGCTTAGCATAGTGGTTTTTTTTTTTTTTTTTTCAAAGATCGCAAACAGTCCTTGCTGTTTGAATTTTCCGTTCAGACGTTTACAGGAGCGCAAATCAAAAAGCAACAATTCAGCCGACTAAGCTGTCAATACGGAAATAAATCTCATGACGTATTTGCATTCGAGCCCGAACCTCGAGCAGCGGTCAGCCGATGAACTTTCTGAGATGCCTCGGTTATCTTTACAGCCCCGTGCGACGTGTTGGAGCACGTCAAGCCTCTCTGGCAGCAGACTTCTCCTCGTTCCTGGCTACAATCAATGACAATCGAGCCTGAACAGGCGTCTATTGAATTTCCCGCTGCAGCTATTCTTCTCAACAATACCGCAAAAATCACACTTCTACTCAACCATTATAGAAATGCCAATGCGGAGAATGCACAAGGCAGTTATAACGTACTCGGTTACATCATGCTGATGGTTCGGGTATTACAACGGGGACAAAGGAATCAGCTCATACATAAATCAGAGACCCACATTCCTACCAGATGTAATCAATACAGTGGTTTCTAATTAGAATTTAATACAGCGACTCCTTGCGAAATACAGTGTTTTATCAGCTCGACGCTCTTTCAAAGGGGTTGTCTTTTAATCTTGTGGGATCCTGGAATACCTTGAATTCACCGGATTACATTTACACACATTTCCATTTACCTTAACTGCTGTTGCTGAATAATGCATATCATGCACTGAATAAAATTGAATAACTTGATATTAAATAAGTTAACTAGGGGTCAAGAACCGTTCACAGCATACACAGTTGTGGGTTGTGCCATCCATAACTGTAATGTTATAAGTAATTTATCAACCCTGAGCAGTTTTTTTTTAGTCTTATATACTTATAAACTCATATTTTATTACTGTCTTTTGAATTATTAAGAGTGCTGAAATTATGTGAACCATGAACTTGCATCACTCCTTCCAACTAAATCCCAGTGAAACATTAATCATTGCATTCAGGTTCATATTTTGGTGCTGTTATGTTGTTAATCATATACAGCTTTTCATCCTCTCTATTGCTATCCTGGCATGCCGACTGCAAGTCTCACACATTTTTGCGACAACAAATCCCTTGACGCTTCTAGAACTTCTACTGATATTTAAATGCATGCCTTGATATGCGTATCTCACTCAGTCATTCTCTATACCGACACGAGGCCTGGAGCCTCTCGCAAGGAGCTTTCAGTACGACACGGCAAGGGGTACATCATGGACAGGGTGGCAATTCATTGCTCGGCACACACACACACACACACACACATACTATGGGCAATTTGGAAATGCCGATTAGCGGAATATTAATGTCTTTAGAGTTTTGGAGGAAACCAGAGTGACCTGAGGAAACCCACAAAGCACAGGGAGGACACGCAAACTACATACAGAGAGACCCAAGTTCGAAATCAAACCCTAGTCCCTAGTGGAGGTGTGAGGTAACACTACTAACCACTACAATTCCAATCCAAAACAATAGACATGGCAGTGCATTCTAACCCACAAATGATCAACCAGTCTGGTCCTGAGCTTGGTTGCAATATTTTCAACTTCGACCACGAATACGGACACGAACAGGAACCTCTGCAAGTTCAGGCGTTCCATCAGTCAGCGATGTCTGACTCAGAGAAATGGATGGCTTCCTACACTCTGACCTGCTTCTTTCATCTCTCCAAAGCCCTCTTATAATGATACAGTGAGTGAGATCATATGTGAGAGACAGCTAAGATGTGGGCCCCTATGAAACAGATGAAGCGTTCAATGGAAAGTAAAGCAGCTGAGCATTTTCTTTCTTTTTTTTTATTTTAGCTGATAAACTCTCCACATATGGTTCAGACCTGCAAAGATCAATACCTGTGTGAAACATGGGAAGGTTTAAGAATAAAATCAAGGTAAATACATTCTGGCTAATTGATTAAAAAAACTCTCTATTGGATGATTTTATAAATTGTACAGTACTTGTACTTGACTGGTGTGTGATCAGGTGGTTGGGGCTTACAAAGAATAATTGGTGCACTTACATTTATTTTATTATTGTTATTTTTAAAATTTTTTTTTACATATGTACAGGGGTTGGAGGAAACTCAAAAGAAAGTTTGGAAAAATGGCACCAGCTATACATTTACAACAATCTACTCACTCACTCTTTCATTGTCTATACCGCTTAATCCTGTATACAGGGTCACATGGGCATGGAGCCTATCCCAGGAGACACTAGGGCGCCATTGCTGGGAACATACATACATTTATACACTACGGGCAATTTGGGAATGCCAATTAGCCTAATCTGCATGTCTTTGGACTGTGGGAGGAAACCCACCAAGCAAGCACGCATACCTGAGATGGGAATCGAACCCAGACCCTGGAGGTGAAAGGTGACAGTGCTAACTACTAAGCCACTGTGCTGCCTACAACCCATTCATCATCTGCTTTTTTCAACAGATATTAACACAGCTTGGCTGTGCTCTGACCCCACCTACACATCAATATCAAAATAAATGTGGCCGACATGTAGTTAATTGTAATAGACAGTTTTTCGACAGAAACAGGGCGCTTTGAACTTGGCTTGCAATAATTCCCTAAAAATATAAATTTTTCTTTTCATTACTGCAGATATTATCTTATTCATATGGCAGATGTTAACCGAATATTAGCCGAGATATTGAGATAAATGAATCCGCTTTACACATTGCTTCATTCCAAAACACTCTTTCCTTAAATACACTGTTAGTCTAAAGTTTGTACCCTTAAATACATTCTGATAATAGCAAATGTTTGAAAGAAATCTAAATAATGAAGTTACAGTACAAACGAAAGGTATTTTAATAAGCAGCTTAACAATACATTTATTACAAGGGCTGAACTGAAAGTAATGCAAAAGTAGGCATCCTTTTATTTTATAAAATTTTCAAATCACACATGTTGGTAGAGTAACTCTGCCTCTATATTCAACATAATCTCCATCACATACAGTATGATGCATTTGCACTATCGCTGAACCCGGCTCTTGAATCCTCTCGGAAAATCCCCTTGGTCACAGTCGATGGTCTCCCACTGCACTATGTTTATGGAATGTTTACAGAGATGACATCATTGACAAGAGCAATGTGCACAGATGGATGAAGAAGTTTAAAGAAGGGGAAACCAGCATTAAAGACAAACCATGCAGTGGGAGACCATGAAAAGTGACCACTCATCCAAAAGTGGGTGTAACAGTAAATACCTGATTTAAAAAAAAATTTTCAAAGAGGATTCGAGAGTTGGGTTCAACGCTGGTTCAAATATATTGCTGGTGGTGGAGAATATTTTGAGTAGTTACTCTCCCAACCTGTGCAATTTGAATGATCTATCTCAGTTAATAAAAAACATATGCACACTTTGACTTTCAGTACGACCCTCATATTTGAATATATATACAGTACAGTATAATAAGCTTGGACACACTAGATTTAACAACAAGGTATAATTGTTTTATTCCTTTCCCCCAAAATGCCTAGAGTTTGTTTTAAAAATGTAATGCAACTGTAAACTTTATTTAATGCACATTTCCTACAGGTTCATACACAGTGTATTTCATACACAACTAAAGTTTTCTATATTTCCTATATTTGTACAGCACAATTTTTTCTATATTTGTACAGCTAAGTTTTTCTTATATTTTATATTTTGTTCTTATCCTCTATAGCTATATTTTCCATAGCTAAAGTTTTTCCATATTTTATTCCATATGTATTTCATACTGATAATCTTTTTAACTTTTTCACCGCAGTGTATGACTGTGTATGTGACAAATAAAATTTTAATTAGAAAAATATTCCTAATTAAAATATATTGTAAATACATTTTTTTTTATTAAAATAAAAAAAAATGTTTAGTTGAATTTCAAAGTTTCCCACTAATTATTAGATAAAAAAAGATCCCAAAAGTCTCATTACATGGAATACATTTTATCTTTATCTCTATTTTAAAGCCTAAACACGATTGCCATTTCTCTCTAAACACACACACAGTCTTTTCTGATAAACTCGTCTTAACACATCTGAAGTTCTGCAAATAAGTGCACTTCGTAGACGTTCCTTGAGACAACTTCCCGATCCAGCATTGAGAACAATTTCACTACATTCCTCTTTTGTCAAGGGTATTCTTAAAAGTTGTCTAAAAACATGAAAGATGTTTTGCTAAAAATGTTCATTTCCTCTATTTATTACGAGACTAAGCTTTTCTAGGGTGTTGAGACACTCTACAGAAGTGGAGTTGTCCTATTAAAAATAAAAGTGGTCTGGTTGAGAATTTTTATTTTCTATGTCTTCATTATTTTTCTAAATGAGTAAAATAAAAAAAAAAAACTTAAGCACCTTCTCCGAGTGAGTGGATCCAAACTGTTGACTAACAGTGTGTTTCCGACACAAACCCGGCAATAAATCTGCTTAACATGTTTTCCCTTTGAATATTTTAACTGTGTATGCAAAATTGAATCTGTAATGGAGCAATTTGCAATTATAGAATTGAAATATTATGAAGTCATTAAATATTTATTTAGCGTCAATATTACTTGGATTAGATCGCATATTTTTCTCTAAAAAATGATTGCTCGTAGAACTTGCAGTGTGTAATTTGTGTCCCAAATCACAGACCGATTAATAGTACGAGGAGATACCATGCTGCCTAGGGCTCTAACATGTAAGTACCAGTGCACACTATATAGAATGTAGATATTTATGAATTTTATGTATATTATGTAGCTCAGGACACATCACTAGAAATTGTGTATGCTATATGGCTAAAGGTTCATCTCTCTGTAGAACTTCAGAAAACTTTTGCCATTTTGCCATTTTACCATTGTGCTTCCAACCTTACAATTTCTTTTCCCTGGAATTACGCAGCCAAACATGTTCCAGCCTGAAAATGCTCTTGTGCACAAAATGAGGTTCCTAAAGACAAATTTGTAAAGGAAGAACTGGAGTGCCCTGCGCAGTGAGTCAGCCCTGACCTCTACCTGAACAAGTTTAAGCTGAATTAAAACACTAGGACTTCTTGCCAACATCAGCGCCCAACCTTTTGTGCTCTTGTGGCTGAATGGCCAAAAATACCCACAACTGTCCAAAATCTCTTCAAAGCCTAGGGATGCAAAGAAGGATCAGCAAAATATTAATACCCATGGTTTTGGAACGTGACGTGCACCACACAGGTATCCACACACATGCGGTATGGCCATATAGTGTGCATCCCAATAGCTGTATTGATTAAATGCTTTTCCACATTCTTGATGAAGCTACAAGTAGGAATTAGCACGAATAAGAGATAATTGTGAGGCATCATATCAAGTCAGGTATTAAGTCACACAGATTAGTTTTGTAATATGGCCAATAGAGTGCCGTAAGTGAAATGTATAAAATCTTCAATTTCAGCAAAAATCCGTTTCTAAATGTTTTATGCTCCTGATCCTTCAGCAGAACTAAGAAAGTTTTAATTCTGAACATTGTTTTAAAGCACTTTGCTGAATACTAAACTATGCTGTTTACTCCAGTCATGGAACAAAAACATAATTTTTTTTTTTTTTTATTGTTTTTGGTATAAACCTGGTGAATCTATTTTTAGGGCTAGCAGGGATATCCAAGACGTTTTCCAAGGTGCTCCTCGGAAACAAACCCACACTGGCAATATCTCAGCAACAAGACATGATACAGTAAACAACTTGGTATTAAAACACAACTTATTGACTCAGGAATCCAAAAATATCCATAACTCAAATCACCCAAAATGCAACTCAATACCTGATTTGATGGGAGTGACTGGTGCCCTAACATTAGACAAATTCTTGATGTTTGGAAAAGCACTGTTAAGGATACCGTCAGCCACCTGTCCGTATCAGGCCATATAGCAAATGTGAAATCAGGAGTTATGGAGAAAGCGTGTCATCATCAGTGTTTCTTACAGAGAAAACCTGAGAGATTATCAACAATGCAGGTGCAAGATTCCAATTTGATAACCCTCCATCCTCTACTGTAATCCTTCCAATTTCGGTCTTGTTTACTGTCAAATCCAAAATGCCACCTTTGTGATCCAATGGATGAAAAGTGGAATATGTGCACACCTGCTATCATACTAATGTGCCTTGTGTTAAATCGCAATAATCCCAGTTAGATGCCATCAGTGAGAAACTTGGATTGGGCTTTCACTCTAGTCTGGATAAAAGAAAGCCTGCTAAAGTCTCACTGTAAGTCCAACAGGCTCTGATTGTTCTGCTACCTTTGACTAGGTTGAATGGGCCAGTAAGTTCTAACAAGCTTTTGAAGGTGGGATTACAGACTCTAGAAGTTTGGTCAAGCCATCCGGTACAAAAGATCCCAAACTTACAAGCAATCCATTGTATTTTGCCAGGTAGTGAATTGCAAATCAGGCCAACATTTTAAACAGTATTTAAAAAAGTTTTTTTTTAAAGAAAGCTAAGACAAGATTTAAAACTAAATACAACATTGATATGTTGTTTTGGTGACCACTTTGCAAATAAGAAGAAAACAGCTCTTACATGCTGCCACTGGTCTCGGATCAGCGGACGGTAACGCAGGAAGTACTTAAGAGGAAAGGACTCGATGTCCGGCCATGTGGATGGGCTGTTCCAGGTCACCTCAAGCCTGCGTGCATTGTTGGGAATTGGTCTGGCCACCACCTTCTCTGGAGGATCTGGTTTCACTGTGGATCAACAGGGACATTATTAGAGCTTATGTCGACATTGAGTCCTAATCGCAGCACTGGGGGACAGAGCTGTTTGGAAAAGAGCAACCACTTGGGATTAGTGCAAACAAACAGCATCAAAAAAGCACTTGATTAGAAAAAGGGGAAATATGCACAAGACAATGGCGTCTAAGTGTCCCTCTTCCTGCTGAGCGGAAAATCTATTTGACATAATACACACACATCTTTGAGGACATCCGCATTGCAACACGTCTCGAGAAAGTCTCTAGGCCAAAAACATCTCTGAATGCACGCAGTTCTTTCTGGGTCGCCCCATTGAGCCGAGGTTTATGAGAAATGGGCAGAGCACAACAGCATGGTCATTCTCTTCCTCCCTCCCCGTGGTGGCTGAGGTTCACAGTGTTTGCTCTGCGGTTTAGCTTCACACACACAGACACACACACAAGGACAAAGAGATGCCCTGAACCGTGGGGGTAAGCTCCGTCCAAACCTCCTCCCTCTCCTGTGTCTTAACTATTCATGGTACACACAGTTGGATTAGATTTATATGCAGAGTCCTGACCTGGCATGGCTGAAACACTCTTTTACAACTCGGAAACACTGTGTGGATATTGTTTAAACTGATCCTGGGACAAACACACGACTAGCCTTCTTTCAGCCCCTCTCAGGCTTTTATGGAAGGAGGGCAGGCGCCGATGCCCTGTACACAAAAAACGAACAAATGCATGAGTGACCTAACAGGATGGACATGAAGCGGCATGACTGTGTAATGGAACATAAGGGCAACAAATCAAAGTGCTCACTCATTCTCTCTTTCGTTGATAAGGATGTTAACCTTTTGCCCTTTGTAGGGGGACTATGAAACCTTTTGTTTAGCTCAGGTGATGTTCCCTGCTTCTGTGTCCTGCTAGCAATAACCTTATCATGCTGAATGTAGTTCATAACATTATGCTGTTAAGTTATATGTATGAAAAGTGCGAGAATGGCCAACTTGAGTGGGCAGAGCAATATCAATGAGTGTTTTTTGGGTTGAAATGAGCCGTACGTTTCACCTCGACTTGTGAGCAAACTGTAGACCCCGTTGAGAATGTGTGCCTCAGCGCTCAGTGACTCATGTTTAACTAGTTCTGTGTACATGATTACCTTTGTGTGCACACCATTCATGGCATTTTGCACTTATTTTTAATGAACACACTTGCAGATTCTGCTGTGTACACTCCAAACAACCACCGTCGCTCTTTCAATTAAAGATGTTTGTTGTTGGTCTTTCGGCTGCTCCCATTGAGGGGTCACCACAGTGGACCATTCGATCCACACAACAACTTGGAACAGGATTTACACTGGATGGCCTTTCTGGCGCAACCCTCCCAGCTTGGGACCAGCACTGCATCCAGTGGCTGGGGTTTGGGGATTGGCTTGGAATCGAACCTTCTGTAGCAGCATATCAGGTTACTTATATTGTAGGAAGATCCACATAGTAAAAGTAAGGGGTAAGGGGTCCGTCCATGTGGCATCAGGCATATTGGAGATAAATTATCCACTCCCTGGAGAGGTACATGTCGGGCATACCTGTTGCAAACTTGATGCCTGATTGCATTTGAGCATTTGAAGGTGAAGGACCTTGCTCAACAGTGGCATCCCTGTTCAGATCAACAGTCCAATAGCTTAACCATTGAGCTCCCCTGCCCCAATAGTCAAGTGGTATTACGTGATACCAGTATCGTATGAATAATTGAGCAAGGCATTAGAGCTGACACTAGTGCATCCATAATATAAACAATACCACTATACTTAGAATTAAACCACCAATAAACCAGCATGCAGGTTCATGCATGCGTTACCTAACCATTCCCAAATCATACACTAATCATAACTCAGTTTCTGAATCAAATCTAATTTGCTGTGGCCTGTTTAAAAACGGGAGTCTTTCTCGCCCCATAAATCATCTCCATCACTAGGAGGCAAATATTTCTGCAGTTAATCCAGTAATCCAGATGGCATTAGCATTTTTATTACTATCAAGTATGCATGCAGCCATGCATGTAAACACTTCATTTAGTTCCTGGGAGCGTCTGCAATTTTTTTCCCCATCCTTATTGGATTTTTTTTTTCTTCTTCCAGAGACCAGCTACTCCCTTCTTTCCCAGTGCAGAGTCACTGCATGGGGTCTTCCAGCTCGATTAAGAGACCATTTCAGCAGTCTGAAGATATCTCCGTGTCTGACAATATGAGCCAGATGTTTTGGATACTTCCATTCTTTTGCCCCGGCTAAATGATTACAGGGCTATTCTCAGGCTGAGCATGAAACACAGACTGAGATGCCAAACATGATTTAAGTAATTGATACGAATAGCTGTAGACAGCAACGGTCTTCCACCAGCTGACTGGCAAAGGCAGGGTTATGTTTAAGCATGTACAGCTTATGTCGATGTTTATAGGCTAAGTGTATTCATTTGGTCAAACCCACACAGCACTTCGTCCATCAAAACAGTTTTACGGGCCATAAAATCTCTATTTTTAGGTATTTACTACTTCACTAATCCCTTGCTGCTACTTCACATTGTCCTATTTTGAATGCGTGTAATGTGAATGCCAGCATAAAGAGCGTCCTGTTCTTGGACATGTGGAGCGAGAACATTCTGAAAGCTTAAAAAACGTGTCAGAACGCAGATGTCCCAAGACGAATTATAGAGGATATGTCTATATAGAAGATATACTATGGATATGTTGTACACACTGCATGCAAATCATCATGATTATTCACATGAGAAGTTTGTGTGAGAGAGAATAAAAGCAGCACCCATGTTTGACTCCTCGAAGCTGACTGCTGTGGACGCTCTCCCGAGCTCGTTGATCGCCGTGACGTTGACTCGGTAAGGAAAACTGGAGAAGAGCTCAGGAAACTTCACATGGCATCTGTTCTTATGGACATCATCTCTTTTCACTTCTAGAGACTTCTGGTTGTGTCTGGGTGAAACACACACACACACACACACACACACACACACAAAACAACACCTGGTTAATAAATTTGGTCATGTCCAGGAAATAATAAATAAAATAAAGAACTGAGTATGCAGTTTCTTGTTTAAAGTTTCAAATGCACAGGGAGCGTTCAAGTCAAACCAGGAATGAAGCTGTAAAACTGATTTACTGACATTTACCGAAGACTTCAAGTACATTGATGAGACTCTTTGCCACAGTAAAACATTTGAATGCCGCAGACGTTTGAAGAAGGCACGAATGAATATCTATCACTGACGTGGTGCAAGTGGAACACCTGATCCTTGAAAACTGACGGATAATTTGTCACCAACTTGTGGAAGAGACGCATCTGTCTGTGGGGACTCTACACACAATCGTTCACGAACACCATTTGCACATTAAAGGAACTCGGCTTGTACCCTTCAGTCCTGACATCGCTCCAAGCCATTTCCACATGTTTAGAGCATTAAAGGAGTTCCTGGGAGGCCAGCGTTTGCAGGCAGTCTGATCATCGATCTGACATACTGAGAAAACTTTATACCTTGATGAAATCCCCGCATTAGTGTAGCACTGTATTATACAGAGAAATAAAGTGTTACAGTAGCTCTCAACAGCATTTTGTTATTCTGCACAATCAAAAATCAAAAATAGTTTTAGATCACTTACACATGACACCCATTGCTGTTAAATGCTCTAATTTGCACAAGGCAGAAGGTTTTGTTTAATCTTATATCAGCTGCAGTGATGCAAGATGCAAGGTTCATATGAATAAAGGTGCATACAGTATTAAATGCACCTGATCTAATGAATTAGCATTTCTAACATTTCTATACAGACTGATAAAAAAAAACATTATATATAAATTTGTTAAATTGTTGAAGTTTTCTTAAACATGTTGTTATTTGACATTTTTGCAGCAGTCTCCAGTGTCAGTCCTGTTCTTCAGATTCTTCAGTAAAAAGCTGTATATTTTTTGTCTTATTATTAACTTTACCATCGGAATGACTGTTTAAAGGTGCTATAACATACTTGACAAAAAGAACTGACTTGTTTGGCAGTGACTATGATTATAACATTTATACATTTAAACCTGTAATATTGGGTGAATTGTTTAGGAATAAAAGGAACAAAACACCCAAGAATATGCTGCATGCAAATTCTTTCTAACGTAATGGTAAGAAAATTGCATTAATTAATTTCCTTCAACAGCATGCACCTTTACGCTTTATTCCTTACTCGTTATACTGTTATCATTTGTCGAACAATTATTATCACATCACTTATATGGTTTCCTCATTAGCGTCCACCATTACTTTTTTTTTTCTTTTTTGTTTTTTATCAAAGGGATAGTTTTGCCACAAAGCATACGACAAGAATAGATTTGCTGAGTGGGTCATTGCCAGGAGTCTGCCCCAGGGTGCTGCCTGCCAGAAAGCCTTTACTGTTCTTCTGATATCACTTCCTTTCCCTAGAGCAAAGGGACTGGCAAAAAAAAAAAAAAAAAAAAAAGCCTCAATCTACAAAACATCTGGCATTCATGTTGTTTTTTCAATAGTTGTTTCATCTCTTTCTAGTTTTAACACTTTCAAAAATTAGGATATTAAATTATTTCCTCGTTTGTTAATAGGATTGGTTAATAAAGGCCATTGTTCCCTAATTAAGGGCCAATTTTTAATCAATGTGTTGAAAGTCACACTTGCGAGTTCAGAAGCACAGAAACGATTATTCAAATGTGACATATTGGCTGTAGAATATTAATGAGGAGCTGTCTGCTGTGAAATTGCCTAGTGACATTTGTGATCGGAACAAAATGATCCCAGAAAGGCAGCTCTTCGGCATGGCACAAGGCCGAGACACGGAGGCTGCCTCTGTGGAGGCCTCTCTAGGGCTTATTGTGAATCGCGTAAATTTCGATAATTAAGGACAAGTTTTTTTTTTTGTTTTTTTTTTTAGAAATAGTGCCAGGTAGAAATAGAAAAACATAGATGAAGGAAGAAAGAGAGCAGAGGAATAAATAAATGATATAGAAAGTGAGTAAGAGCAGTCATGGTTCAGAGCTTAAGGCTTTGGGCTACTCATCAGAAGGATGTGAGATTAAATCCCATTACCGCCTTGAATCCCTGAGCATGGCACGTAACCCTCTGCTGCTCCACCGTATCCTGTCTCAAGGATATTTAAGTAATATCGGCAAAACGAGAAAATGTAAATAAATGTCAATAGCGGACAGAATGTCAACAGAAGTGACAGAATGAGACAGAGAGCACGAGAGAGAGAGCTCTAGTCCATGTCTTGTTGTATCCCACAAGGGCTATGGGCTGAGATTCTGAGTCCTGTCTCTCCTAGTCAGACAGGCCTAATCAGCTCTCACCAGGGAGAAGCTGACTGCATAGATCACTGATTCAGGCGGGCCGCTTTCTTACACGAGGCCAGACATCACATGACAGAAAGAGAAAGAGACAGACAGACAACAAGATAGAGAATGGAAAAAGGGAGGGTTGGGTGGCAGATGAAGATTGAGACAGTAAGCAGTAATAGAAGCAGTTATCAGCAAAGCGGGGGGACTAGCCATATAGGAGAAAGAAAAAAAAGTGACAAAATATCTTACTGGACGTCGACTTCAAATTCCGTAGGGATGTATGTGGGATGCAAGAGGTGCCAACTGCAGTAGAAGCCCTTGGGGTACGTGTTTGATCGGCACGTCACCTGCGGTTCCCTCGGAGGAACTATCGAGAGAAAGAGAGAGGATTGTTGGTGGGGGGGTGTTGGGGGAGAGGAGTCAAGAGAAAGAGAGAGAGAGAGAGAAGAAAATAAGCACTTTGTCAAGCATACTGCAACTCCTCAGATAACCATCAGTCGTCCAAAACATCAGTCCCAGAGGTCTCTTGGCCTGCAGTAACAGCTTGCATGTAAACCTATTTGTCTTTTCTTTGGTGAAGGATTAAAAAAAAAGGAGAGAGGAGGAAAAAAGGATAAGAGAGGAGGAGTGGAGGAGTGGGTGTAAAAGGAGGAATGCAATAACCGCCCCAGCCCTCCTTTCAGATTAGGGCTCTTTCTCGCACCACCACTGGACCGTGCCGCTCACCACTGAAATTGAAACGGATGACTCGGACCAGTTGCCCGGGTGATGCATAATATTAACCGCCTCTTCCTTTCTGCCGCAGACACGGGCTTAAGCCTCGATGCCAAGTGAGCACTTCCCTTTTCCACAAGAAACAAAGCCGCTTTAAGGCCTCAGCTCCTTTCAGCACTGATTACATTAACCACTGTCCTGATAACACAAAGAGGACAGGAAATAAAGACCGACTGTGCAGCATGTCAAAAAAAAAAAGTTATTGTATTTTGATAGTCGTGTAGTACTTGATATTAGTTAGATGCATTTAAAGAGTTATGTATGAGACTTTAGCACTTAGCACTTACAGTACATTATTTATTGTCATTTGTCAATGTCGGAGAAGTCATTAATAATGATGACGACTTGTAATGATGAGAGCGCCATGTCCATTATACGAAAGGCCTTCAACTGAAGTGTTCCTTGTGTTTATAGTGTAATGTTACAAAGCCCATTTTGATGGCAGTGCATGACTGACTAATACACTAAGTGTGCTTTAACACTTAGCAGCCTGTTTGCCAAGTCAGTGCAGAATTAATACTTTTTTTTCTTGCTAATTGGTTTCGTTTGGTTTCACACATATAAGTAAAAAAAAAAGATTCTTGTAAAACTGTCAGAATTACAGCAATGGGAAAAATAAGTATTGTCAGATCATGAAAAATCACCTGAGAGCTTAGAGCCAGTGATAAATAAATGATTAAATAACTATATCATGGAACTAGTTGAAAAATTTAGTTTACCTCATCGAGTGTATCTTAATATTTTGTTTAATATCTCATCCATTATATAACAATGATTATACGATATGCTTATTCTATGTATAGAAAGGACATTTCACTACAAAATGCCCTAGAGAATACAATTAAATAATAATAATAAATATATATATGCTGAAATAGGCAGCACAGTGGCTTAGTGGTAAGCACTGTAGCCTTACATGTAAACGTCTTTAGGGTACGGGTTTGATTCCCACCTCAGGTCTGTGTGCATGTAGTTTGCATGTTCTCCCAGTGTTTGGTGGGTTTCCTTCAGAGTACTCTGGTTTCATCCCACAGTCCTAAAATATACAGATTAGGCTAATTGGCATTCCCAAAATGCCCCATAGTGTGAATGAGAGTGTGAGTGTGTGCCCTGCTAATGGATTGGCACCCCATCTAGGGTGTAGGGTTAGGCTCCTGGGAAAGGCTCCAGGCCCCCTGCAACCTGATAAAGCCATGAGTGAGTGTGCCCTTTGCTTTAATTAAGCAGTTTATAACTGTAAAAAATTGCTTCCTGCACCTCAAAATACACCACTTCTTTGGTTCACTTCCTGCAGTTGGCTGAATTCAGGTATGATTCAGATTCTTACCGCAATCACATTGTGCTAGAGAAGCAGAAAAGGGCCGAGATCGCCTCACTCGGATGCTGCACTGGTGTGATTCCTGCCTGACATACTGATCCATCTTCAATATATTCCACATAAAATCTTTCCAAGCTTTCCAATTTCCTCTAAGAAACCAATTCTATTTAATTCTGTACTTTGCTTTTGCCTTCCAACTGACCCTGACACTCAATTCATTAGTCCCACTGGAGGATCAATCTACAAATGGTCTATGGGCTTTCAATGAGCAGAGCAAGCCTATCTGTAGAAGATGACATCAGCCCAGCCTGAACAACATGTGACTGCAAAAGGGGGTTGCAATATATATATAGTCTGAACATCCTTCACTGTGTTCGAGATGAGAAAGAGACTGGTGTAGCAGAGTGAGCCTTGGATGAAGGGGCTGGATGTCAGAGAGTACGATGACCCCAACATTCCTGCCGTGAGCTTGTCACTCTGAGGCTTTGGAGGTTCTCCTCAGGAGCCGCATTCCGCCCCAGCCTTCTGGCCACAGGGGGCCTTTCCTCAACCCGGGGCCAAACAGGCACTCTGACAGCTCACATATACCGGAACCCCACCAACACACACACACACACACACACACACACACACACACACACACACACACACACACACACACACACACACACACACATCAAATGAAAGCAGACGGACATCTACACAGAGGAGCATCTCAAAGACGCATTCTGTAAAGAGGCGAAAGCCGCAAAACAAAACAAGATTGCTTTTTCAGGAGTGTTTGCAGCCTAGCAACGTTTCTATTGTTCCCTTTATGTTTCGCTTTTCCCCCCTTTTTTTTGGAGGGCACAAACTTTTTGAAGTGACAACAAAGAAATACATCTGCATTCTTCCCTTTTGGGTTTTGTCATGAATTCATCTAAGGTTCTTTTGCCACAGCAACAGCTTTAGCCTTTAGATTAAAAAAGTAATCATTTAAGCCTATCAAAAAAAAACGAAAAAAAAAACCCTAATTGCAAATAACTGGCAAACCAATTTATCAAAAGCACACACACAACTTTAATCTAATTTGCTTCACAAGTAAGACAATTGCAGCTCACTGATACGTCTTAATCAACCCCTGATTACACCTCCAAAGGCATGTCGTGTTCAAAAGCTAACTGACGTGAAGAGCTCAAAAAGGAGCATTCCGTAGTCACCATAGTTAAAAAAAGAAAAAGAAAAAAGAAGATTGCTATTGTTAAGAAGTGATTGTGGATGGATTGGTGGATTTGAATGAGAAGGTTAACTGTGTGTGTCTACGTGGACTTTTGTCCAGCGTTTCTCAGGCCTCTCCTTTGTACTCTTTTCAACACAGGAATGTGCATGAAGAAAGCAGGGTAGGGCTTCTCGAGAGCTTTCCCATCCCCGGTGACCATAGGAAAACCGAAGCAGCTCAAAGCTTGTGCTTTTACTCCGAAATGGTGTCACGTCTTATGTAGGGTAGTTAAACGATACCCTCGGAAACATGTCAGTGGTTGCAATCCTTAAGGGAAGGTACAAAAGGAGTTAAGTACTATTTGTAATAAAAGCTGATAATTGCAGAAGTCAACGGAGTGCACCGATTTAGCTGTCAGAAACAGTAATCACGCTGCCGAGAAAAGTTCTGTTCAGCGTCCAGAGCCTTTGGTGACTGTTGACTCAATTTACTTGTAACATATGAAACCGTTTGTCTTTGGCCTTGGCTGGATGCTCCATAACCCCACTTTACCTTCCAACGTTAGACATCTCACAAAGTGCTGACAACATAATTTAAGAATTACTCCTAGTCCAAGCCCTCTAGAACTTCAGGTAAACACCTCAACACTTCATTCCACTTTGACAATTGAATTCTTCTGACGAAACTTCCCTGCTCAGATTCGAGCGCATGGCCTCCTGCTCATCACTTGCATAATCTTTAAAGTTAGTTAAAGTGTCGGCACAATGAAAGACACGGTCGCAGGGGTCAGCTGACAAACGCCAAGCAGACAGGTCACATGAAAGGCATGTGAGTGGATCCAGGGCAACTCCACATATCATTTTTAAGTACCCGATTGCTTCCTTTTAACAGGTATGGAATGCCAGCTATGCATCCAGCAATTGGAAGCAGATATTAGTGAAGGGGGCTTGATGGAGGTAGAAGAAAAATGAGGCTGAGAAAGGGAGGCGGAGGAGCATTTAAACCCACCTAAATGAACAGCAAGCTAATTTAGACACTTAACAGGCATTTAAGTGACTCACTGACTCGCCGATTTAAAACCTGCATTATATGTGGTTTTGGAATTCCGATCCGAACTGAAAAGTATTTGCACATTCTGTATTTCAGGTTAGCAGTGTTTTCATCAGGCTAGAATTATACAATTGTTTAGTCATGAACATACGAAAAAAAAAAAAAAAAGATCATCAGTGCCATCAATGTCATTACATTATTAAAAAAAACATTCTTTTTAACATACATAATGACCATCATCTGTAGACTATGTGCACCTCCAGGGTCCGAGTTTGATTCCCATGTTTGTGTGCATGGAGTTGGCATGTTCTCCCCGTGCTTGGTGGGTTTCCTCCGGGTAATCAAGTTTCTTCCCACAGTCCGAAGACATGCAGTTTAGGCTAATTGGCGTTCCCAAATTGCCTGTAGTGTGTGAATGTGTGTATGTGTGTGTGCCCTGCGATGGATTGGCACCCTATCCAGGGTGTACCCTGCCTCGTGCCCTAAGTCTCCTGGGATAGGCTCCAGGCCCCCGTGACCCTTAATACAGGATAAAGCGGTAGAGACGATGAATGAGTGAGTGAGTCTATGTGCATGAATGTTCAATATGGGAAAATGCTTGTTTGAATGTCCTGAAAGTGAAAGTTATCTTAAAATTCTATAATAGATGCGATGAACAATCATAAAGTGTACCTAATTTACACACACTGCCTGATTTTCTTCAACGTTTGCTCCCACACTGTCTGTAGTCAATGTCATTAAACCTAAACGGTTTTCTCTGGGCATCTCTACGTGAAGATCCACAACAAGCAAAGAAGAGTCAGGAATTCAAATGGGAAAAACCATCATCATAAATTACCCTGGTGTCCATGGTGAAAGTGCCTGACTGGCATCTCTTCGGGGAGCGATTCAGCTGCCTCGATGCGTGCATGTGAATTCATCTCATGTCTTGGATGCTAATCGAACGTCCAATATAAAGAAAGCCCTGTAAATCCTGTACGGAGGTGCTTATCTAAGTTGAGAGTGCCTGGCATATAAGAGACCACAGCTTACACACTTGGCTAAATGAAATGTGCCAATAAATCATCAATCTCCATTGAATACGTAGGGAAGAACAGGACCAGTGGTCTCTGATTATCCAGCCACAAAACCCTCTATGCTCCTGCTTACTCTCATATAAACAGAACATGGTGGTGTTACGCTAGCTGCATTTTGCTGCCGAAACATTTCTACATCTCTGCTGTTTGTCTTCACGAACAGGACAAACAGAATGAAAAAGACAAAAGGGAGAAGGAAGGAAGGAGTCAGCAGCCTTGCTGGAAATGATGTTAAAATGTCTTCGAGGCTAAATCCAATGCCCCCTTAGCTGTAGTAAATCACTAGGTAATATTTTGTGGAGGCTTAACAATCCATTTAAAAGGAAATGCATAGGTAAAAAACACTGACTATGCAATTCCTTCACTAAAATGATGGTATAAAAGAGTTCTGACATAGCATGCATTGTAAATGCATTTCATTTGTTAAAAGGTCAGGGCTTGGGTTTGGTTCAGCATTGTTGTCAGGGCAGACTAAAACCTATTTCGAAGGCCTTGAAAGTAAAGTAAAAGAGTTGTTCGTATCACACTTTTGAGTCATACCACTTTAAAGAAGTAGATTTTTTTTGCAGCCTTACACAAGTAAAGACCACTGAGAAATAACCCATCAATTTATCGTTAATATCTTTTTTTAAATATATATACTTTTAAGTGTTGGTGTTCTGCTGTGATTGAGAAAAAACAAGAAAAGACAATGAAAGTCCCAGAATATGACTTCAATCTAATGGAAATGGCAGATGAACCTTAGGGGGGCTTCTGAGTCGTCCAAAAGAAAATTACATTCAATACTCTCTCTTATGTCAATCAGAGCATCATTAATAATCATGGGCTTTTTTGATTTTACGTATACAGTATGTGTAACAGGTGAGTTAGTGTGTTTCTCCTAGTTTGAGCAGTGCCAATTGGAATAGCTGCAATGTCTTGGAGGAAACATATGCTTTCCCTCACTCTCCCTGGTGGATATCATTGTTTGGTGGAGTATAGTTAGCTAGTAGTTGGAATTGGCAAATGTCCAAATTAAAAGGCAATATGGAATTTTTTTTTAAAAAGAACCTAGGGGAGGGAGTGAAGAAAGGAGCTTCGAGAAGTGAATATACAAGATACATTAGAAGTCTACATTTCATCAATAAACCATGAACTAGAGAACTGTAACAAACTTACATTACAAGGCGCATAGAAGAACCCAGAACTACCTGAATGCACGGAAGTGGATAAATCTGAAGCAAAAACTCGTAGCTTATTATTCTTCAAATCCACACAACTTAACATGAGCATACTGTACATGCACCACAATCCATCATACTAGCATTACAGAGGAGCCAACCATGAGACACCAATCCTTACGCATTTTTATTTGTAGAGCAACAAACCACCAAGAAGAAAATTGATGCCATGCTTGAAAGGGCATAACTATTCCTCCAACATCATCTCTGGCCATCACCAAGTTGAATTGGTATCCAAGAGAGAAGGTAGTATGCGATTCTGTTTAGACTTTAGTAAATTCAATTTCAAGACCTATCTTGAAGGTCAATCAATTTTGACTTGTAGCATGGAATTACAATATTCAAGATATCAAAGTGGGTACTGCTTATAAAAATGGAGAGCATCCAAAAACCTGCAGTCAATTGGTTGAATATACAATTTAAATTTCTTGGACTATAAAATGCTGCATCTATGTTCCAGGGTCATATGGAAATAGTCTTGGCAAAATTCTAAAGCAAATGTTGTTTCCTTTACCTCGAAGAAAGAAGCATCGTCCACCTCTTTTCAGGAATAGCAACCTGGTTTCCCTACTTTTAGTTATTAGACAAAACAACATTAACTGCAGCAGTATAATGACACATTCAGGGTCATTACATGACCCATTTACTCATTTACATTTACACATTTGGCTTAATTATAATTAAGACTGAGCAGGTGAGAGGGTTAATTGCCTTACTCAAAGACCCAACTGGGGCAGCTTGGCTGTGCTAGGATTTGAACTCATTCTTATTCTACTAGCAACAGTCTAAAGCAGCGATCATTAAGACACAACTTTGATTAAGAAAACTTCTATGACGCCACAAATCATGAGGATCATGAATGGAGCCATGTGATTTAATCAATTATGCTTTTTAGTCAATATGTTCTTGATCAGTTTAATTAATTACAGAAACCTCAAAGCACTTTTGTAAGTCGCTCTGAATAAGCGCGTCTGCCAAATGTGTAAATGTAAAAGTAATTGAATTGATGGGTCAGTTTTTTTTTATTCACAAGGTTAACCTTCAAATATATATTTGACTAGAATAATTGACTAAATATACTAAAAATAAACACAGATTACATAGAAAATACACACTGCTTCCATCTTCTGCAATTCCTCCCATTTTGTGAGAGTATCACTTCTTTTTACTTTGAGATTATGTGCTCTTGGTTGGGTGTGGAGCAGAAAATTACTGCCAGGAAAAAACTATCATATTGTCATGACAATCAATAACATTCAAAAACAATCAATAAGTTACAATATTTAATTGTTTATTAGACATTATTAGATGTTTTAATGATTCAAATCCTGTAATAAATATAGCTGTTTAAGACAAATCAGACAATGCACATTAATAATATTGAATCAAATAAAAAATTGCATTGCCTAAAAAGCAGATTGATTAATAAAATGATTTTATTTCTGAGAAAAGATTCCTAGAACGTATATCTGGAATGTATATTTGGTAAAGTAGAACTTGATGATATTTAAAGACCCCTGTGCACTCGATGGTTGTTTAATCAGCGCTCAAGTGGCTCTATATGATTGCAGGGATTTGACTTCATGGTCCTGAAAGGAAAATTTAAATGTTGTAGTGCCTTGCGCTTTATCATACATTTCACAACTACACACTGATTGGTCTGACATCCCTAAAGAAAAAGAGGTCATCATACATCAGGCTGCTGTCTCTCAGCCGAAAATACCCATTCACTGGTCAGACATCACTATATATCATGATTCAGGCTAAACTTCTAGTGAGGCCAGAGGGGAAACCAGCACCCAGACAAAATTGAATTTGTGTATAAACATCTGTTCTCTGGTGTGTAACAAGCAGCAAGTGCAGACAAACCTTATTTGTTGAAATTATCCACCCTAATGCAATCCACACCAAAATGGACCAGGGTGCACGTACGGGATAGATATTATGGGTCCTCTACCTAATCATGGATAATTACAGTAAATAGGTTGAGCCGTTTTAAATTCAGACTGCATAAAATAGCCAGAACCACTTTACACATTTAGGTATTCCTAGATATTTGGCCTCTGACCGATAGACTACTGTCTATCATTCGCAAATTACTCCCAATTAAGAACAATAACTGCCTTGGGCTTTGCAGTTCATGAATTTTGTATTTTGCCCTAAAAAATTCTGCCTGGCAAGATATTTTCAGCTGAGATTGCAGTGGGAAGATAAATAAAGAACCCATTTGCAAACCGTAGCACTTATAAGAAGGCAACAACATCATCACCTTCAGGTTTGCGCAAATGTCAAAAAAACACAGATTAAAGTAACCAGTCAGAAAAGGTGATCAGTTGTGTAAAGACTTGTCTCGTGCCTTATCCTATGCAAGCATGACTTGCAATCATAACAAAACGCAGAAGGGTTTAGAATAAAATAACCACCAAACCACTGAATCTTGAAACTAGACATTATTTTGTCATCCTTTAAAAAGAAGAGTGTTACATGTAACATGTATTGTCACAGCGGATGTTTAAAAGCATGTCCACGAGATAAGATATGCTATCATTATTATTATAATTATTATTATTATTATTATTATTATTATTATGAGAACTATGAGTTGATAATGTACTTATAGGCTTGATGAAAGACCGTTGCAAATTGTTGCAATGCTTGTCCTTATAGACAACTACTGTATGTCAAAGAGTCAATATTGTTATGCATAAAGAGAATACTTCATTTGTCTGATCACTTTGTTGACATATGCATGTGCCTTAAAGATTTGTTGCACTAGTTTAAATGCCTGCCTACAAATTCCTGGAAAGCAAGGAAGCACAGCTTTTATGGAGCTTTTTAGTGAAATGATATTTGAGACAAGGTATATATTTTGGGCTTTAAAACCAGTGAATTAATGCAGAATCAGTTTGCTTGAGTGAGACTACATACCACTAAGAACTGAAAGAACAATGAATTTAAAAAAAAAAATTTTTTTATCAAAAGATTATTTTAATTTCCATTACATTATATGTTGCATAGTAAAACACAAGGACTACAGTAGCTGTTTTACTTTAGGTGTCTTGCAATATACAGTATGCATTACTGCAATATTACAATATTACTGTATGATGTTATCTTTATCCCCAAGTTTATACCAGTCTGAGGAAGAGGCAAGGGAATCTAGAGAGAAATGCTAACATGCTGAAATTGGACCACAGATACAGTTAGCCTTCTGTTCTAAGAGAATTAAGAATTAGTGGAGCAAATCAGTTATTTAGCTTCCATTTAAATAAATGTTTACTGCCCACTTATGGAATAGAGACAAATAGATATTTGAGGATGTTTAAGGGTATAAAGAGTTCCTGCGGGAGGTTCTGGGGAGGTTCTGCTACTGTGACCGAGCTTTGAGGTCAAATAGACTATTACTGAAAAAAACAGACTTACAGAAATAAAATTACATATATTTACTTTTTATAAAAAAGTACAGACTGTAGAGTTCATTAGAGTGCAGTTGATATCTTCATTTAAACACCAGGTCTTCATTCAACAGATGGACAGTCATCTGGTGACTTCCTGAAATTGAGCTCTTATATCAGTGAAACATCATCATTAATAAGCCTATTAAGATTGAATGAACAGAAGGCGCATGACTAAGCCGGTAATCTTGTGGAGCTCGGCTTGATCCTTCAGGCATTCATAGTTAATTAGTTGGAAATAGAGGGCCAGGATAATATTTATTTCATATATTGTATAGAACAAACAAGTCTAAATGGACTTTTGGAGGACAAAACCTTAATCTTCAGCCTTTAACACATGTCAGCCTGGTGTATAAAGATCAAGAATCAGATACTAAATATCCAACAGGGTGGAGGAGATACCCCAATACAGGGAAACATCTAAAGTAAAACCAACATGAGAAATAATGTATAAAGTAAATATGCTTAGGCTATATTTATGAGCATTTGTTATTAACTGAAAGAATGAGTGAAGTTAGCTGATACCTGAGGCGACTATTAATAATTAAAAATGTTATATTTTGGACTGAGTTTGGAGAAAAAAAAAACTGTGCGATTGTATTACACAGTTATAATGCCATGAATTTTTCATATCCATCCCAGCAATAATTCAGGGATCCAGTAGAATGCATGCTTAAGGCAAAAGACAAAGGTATCTTTGTGTAAAGTTGATCTGAACAGATGTGTCATTAATCAAGAACACCAGGACAAGTGTCAGTAGTTTCAAACAGCTTAAGCAGAGAGTCAAATGCCACACTTTGATCACTGGATGTCGGCATACAGTATATCTTTCCATTTCCCAGAGATAATTGCATGATTAGAAGGTATGGCAAAGAAACCTGGTGTCAATTGAATCCTTAATAATTTTAGTGGGAATTTAGACGTGCTTCAAAGGAAGGGCAGCAACAAATATCCCAAGCGTCAAGTTGCAGCTCTTAGATCTTGCCAGTTCTGTCATCTCACAGATTTCATTTAATATCGGATTACTTAGTTGTGAGTTAGAAAAACATTAAAGAAAACCAAAACAGGTTTAGCGATTATTCTTTTCTTCAAATAAAATCGCATGTTGGTGGTTCACACACTAAATGTGAAAGCATGCTTGAGTGTAGCTCTGGGAGGTATCTTGCCCAGTCTCTGGTGCTGTGGCTCTAATATTACACAGAGTGGCAGGGGATAAATGAAGGCCATTGTGTCGGCGGAGCTCCCTGTCATTCCACAGTCATGCTAATGGCTTTAATCTGACAGTGGACTCCGGCTCCCAGCATCCCCCCACCTCTGCATTCCTGTCCCCCGTGTCATTCGCAAGAACCGGCAGCATTACATGCCTGTTTGTTCCCTTTGTCGCATAGCCTTCCCAGCTATTAGGGCTCAGAGGAAGGAGGAGGAAAACCAAGCTGGGCATAGATTTGTGGGGGTTTCCCCTCCTTGTTGACCACGTTGGTTCTCCTGCTTCAGACCAGTCTCTATTGTTTCCTATCAGCCAAGAATTCGCTCTTGTAAAGTCAAGGAAATGCTACTTTATTTCTGTGGAAATCAGTCCTGAGGTTAAATATTTTCATGCAGCTTGTGCATGAGTCCTGACTGCAGGTAACAGGGCTCACAAACCCAGCTGCAGGGCACTAAAAGTTGTGTACATTGCCGCTGTTGCTCCCTTATTATCTTAGCAGCAGGAGTAATTGAGCTGAAAATCAAAAGGCCAGCCCAGTCCCAAGACATGACTTAAAATGCCAAGGTAATCTGGTGTGGCAGGCCCAAATGCAATTGCAGTTTAATGCCACATGGGCGCTTTTAGAAAGGAGTGAACAAGAGCCTGTTTTCATCCTGACACAACACATCAGTGGATATATTAGAAGATGCTAAGCTTGGGTAAGAATATGTCATCTCCTAGGTAAACATGCTATAATATCCCTTAAAACATGCATACAATAACTTCAAAGACAATTCAGTATTTGCTACTAATTCAGTGGCTGTCTGCCAAATGCAGTTGATCCTTAAAAAGTTTAAGGTTTAAACTGTGGATTAGAAGTCCCATCAAGCGGATTAGTATAAATATGTCTGGATTTTGGCACTCAAACTGAAAGCATAGTGAAATTCCTGAAGTAGAAAAGGTGTAGCAGGAACATGTCGTTCCAATGAACTGGCTATGGTGGGTCAACTCATACACCTGCAGTGTGAACAGGGTCCTGGGCAAGCTGATTTCTAGCATATAATGTGTCACAGCTTCATTGCTCAAGCTGAAGACGGATGGCTGTTTCTCCTTTGAGAAGGAATGCTTCAATTTCATCCAGAATTCCAATTCGTCTGAGTGTGCTAGGTCATCTGACCTGTGGGAATGAGTTTTTAATACTTCAGCAGGTTCCTCCAGTTGGTTTCAAATATGAGAGCTGTCCAAAATGTCACTGTGCTCCTCCAGCACAACAAGCTGCAGTTTCCAGAGGAAAGATTGATACGAGAGCAACTGAAATAAGTGTATGGCAACTCATATGACATGTTAAGCAAACACTGTGGACATAGTTATTTTGTGGATGAAATGCGCTCTCTGATTTCAGCCTAATTTTCTATGAGATTAAAATGACAAGTCAAGCTGAGAGGTTCCTTCATAGCATTTGCCATCTCACCAACAGCCTTCCCTTAGAAATACGAGGTAGGTTAATGTTTCTGATTGGAAAGCCAATAATCCCTGAAGGAGATGCATGGGAGCTTGGTTTTCTGCTCTCAAAGAAAGCATAAATGATCTCTCAGAACCCAAGTAAAGAACAATGCTTTTGTGGATGATTGGAACCAATTTGCATCAACTACAAATCATGGTAGGTGTTCATACAAATCACTGTTTTATTTTTGTTAACTTTATTCAAGGGTAAGGGTTAAGGTGCTGCTTGCCAACTCTGGTCTTGTATTACCCCCTGTCCAACCCTTGTCCCTGCTGTAACCCTTCCTTTCCTACTAAAATTCAGGCAGGGGTCCTAGTTAGCTCATTAGCCTGGGAAAGATACCGAGATGGGAAGGACTGCGGGTACTCCATGACCTGAGTCAAGAACATCTTTTCCAAAAACAACTAGAAAATGTTGAAAGCAACCAAAAAAAGAAAGCAAGTGAGTCCTAAAGGGTTAGAATAACAGTCAGCTGGAATGCTAGGCGAGGGTAAAATGAGACAGATTGCCTCCAGCACTATGACATCCAGCAGCTGTAACTGAATATTGAATTTAGGAAGCAGGGTAAAGAGGGGAGTGAGGAATTGATTATGGCACTTTGCAGCTGCGTTTAGGGCCATGTTCTTTCCACAATAGCACCAGTTCCACAAGGATGAAATCAATGGTGGGGTCATGTCCAGCTCAAGAAGGTATGATTGCCCAAAGGGTTATCATGTTTATCTCTGTCTCCCAGGACAAGTGTGGAAAAAGGACGTTCTTCATCCTTCTTCAAATTGATGCAGTGTTGGGGAGGCAAATAGAGAAACATACCCTTTGTGGCTAGAGTAGGCACTGCCATTGGGTCCTCATTAATGCCTGGTGTAGACTATCAAAGTCTGGACCACAATGACATTCCACAGCCAACCACAGAATCAATTAATAACCATAATAATTACACAATAATAACACAAGATTCATCTAAAAGTGATGAAGAGGTGTTTTGCTTAAGCTTAATTATGCAAAATGTCTCTTTTTGGTGTCAAACAAGTTATAAACCAGTTGCGTTTAAAGGACCAACCAAACCAAGCTGAAGGATATAAACAAGCAGAAAATCCTGACACCAGTGAATGTCTTAACCAAAGCTGCTACTGTATTATCCTACACTCTGAGCCATTCACTGCCATACAAACTGCACCGTTGCACTGCACTCAGTGGTGACCATGGATTACAGCATGGACAGTGATTTGGGGAAAATATGCAATTTCACATTAGGCTTTTAGGGCTTATGGGCTAGACACACAAGCCTCTGTCTCTACTAATGCCAGTGACGTCTGCAATGAGGACAAATCACCGGGCCTCCGCAGACAGTGTGCTTCCATCTCCAGAGAATCGGTCAGATTCACTCTCAGACATCTGGTCCATTTACAAATTGGAAAACACAATTTAAAAGGAAAAAAGAAAGAGAGTGAGAGATAGAGAGAGAGAGGGAGAGAGGGAAAAAAACAGTGTATAGACGCAAGTTTTAGCAATAAAAAAAAAACATTTCCTTTGCAGATGCTAACTAATATTGTTTGCTAACCGTGAAAGAGCATTACGGTTGCAATTTTAATAGTAAGCTATCTTACTTTTTTTTCTCATGCATGAATTCATTTTTCACTAAATGTCATACTATTTCAAAATACTCACTTTCCATGGGCAGGTACTAAATAATGTAACACCATTTCAAGGATATTTCTACATGCTACAGGCTGTTGTAGTGTCTGATACAGAATTATTTTCTCTAAAGAAGCTTATCTAGGTAAAACAAAATGAATAAAATATCAAATAAAGTGAAAGCATTTGTTTGTTTGTGGTGCTCTCCATATCTCCCCTCTGGTCATACTCCTAAAAGGATTGAGTCTCTCAGGAGGATTATGTCTCTCTATACAGTATACAGTATAATGACTGTATGTAATAATTAATGGGATTAGGAGACTACACAGTAGCTAGTCCAATCTTCGCCCAAGGCCAGACTGCCCAGTGCCTTCTCCACACTTATCCCGCCATTAGCATGGCCTTATGGAAAGCAGCCCGGAATAAACTCTGTCACTTTGGTTTGGAGGATCTTTAACCTGTCGATACACACTGAAGCATTCATGAGATGGAGCAGCTCTTTACTCATTTGTGTTGATTGTTCCAAAACTAATGCTGCCATTTAACATGGAAAGCAAAGATTTTGGATATACAGATCATTCTGGTTCACAAAAAGATCCTTTCTTTGAGTCAACATAATTATTAATTAATCAAGTTTTTGCTATTTTAAAGATAGTAAGATACAGTGAAAAAGCCTTGAAAATGCATTTTTTTTTTTTAAATATTAAATTTCATTCAATTATGCAGGTTAAATGAAAAGAGTTGAAAAAAAAATGTTTTACAGCAACAGGCTGCAAAGTGCATAAAGATACGATTAAAAAACTGGCTGCAGCAACCTCATTTCTCCGCTCGTCTGTTTCAACCACTCAGGATTCAGTTCGTTTCTTTTTTAATGCTTGAATGATTCATAGGTCACTGTATGGCTCAACACCAAAAACATTTCTCCCCCAACCACCCCTCTTCCAGACGGAAAAAAAGAGAGCCAAGCCAAGAAAGTAATTCAAGACTACATTTAAAAAATACAAGAAAGTCTGGCTCAACACTTTTGCATATCACTGTATATCAGGTCAACACACATGGATCTTTTCATGAGAGATACCCCGGTTTCCCCAACATGTTGTATTTAACAGGACATGACCAGCATCATGGATATTTTGTTTATCAGCCCATACATGCAAAATAGACTCCAGTTGATTGCTCAATCAATTAATTAATTCATATACAGTCAGTTAATGCTTCATTTTGGTCAAGATTTCAGTGTCTCAGACACCAATCCATCGCAAGGCTCCACTCCCACAAAATTTATAGTAACCGATTCACCAACTGCCCTGTTGGGATAAATCCATGCAAACATAGGGAGAACATCTGAACCTCTACACACCAACCCAATCTCAGCACTGAACCAGCGGTAATAATAACCAGCAACAGTAATAATAACCTCTACTTTTTGTCTTTTTCTTCAATATCATATCTTTCCTCAGGGAAATTTTCTGAACAGAAGTTCATTTGGGTTCAAATTCAGGTGACCCAGATCAGTATCAGGTCAGATAATAACAAGCAGATGAAAGAAACAATTGATTTCCAGAACATTTCCCTTGACCTTGAGTAAAAAGGTAAAAACTAAAAATTATGCATCATTTTTCAAGCTACTTGATGCCCCCTCAGATAATACAGAAACAGGACATCTCTTACATGACTGAGCTACAAATATGATTCACTTATATATTTTCAGCATATAGTTTGGAGTCCTTAGTGGATATTAAACTAACATATTCTTATGTTAATTTGGGAGAAGTGTATCAATGAGGCACCTCAAAGAAAGTTATTATAAAAGTTAATAAGGATAAAGTGATCTTCAAAATCCCACCTATATTTCTTTAACAAATTAATGATGTGGATATTTTTCAGAAAATGTTCTGAGAGGATTCCCAAATTGCCCGTAGTGTGTGAATGAGTGTGTGAGTGAGTGTATCTGTGTGAGCCCTGTGATGGATTGTATACACCAGAAACTGTAAGTGCGTTATGGACTGGAGAGCGCTAAAAAGACACGAGTGATGTCGCTATTGACGCAATGTTTATTAAAAGTTATCTTGCACCCTGTCCAGAGTGTACCCTGCCTCGTGGGATAGGCTCCAGGCCCCCGCGACCCTGAATACAGGATAAAGCGGTATAGAAGATGAGTGAGTGTGAGTGAGTGTTCTGAGAGGAATTGAAAATGATATGAAATGTAATATGAAATACCTGATGACTACATACAGTATGAAGTATGTTGTCTTGTTTAGTTTAGTTTATTTGTTGAGTGGAATGATTATACAATTGGAGTGTGAATGTTGTCTAGTGTGTAATGTCTTCGATTGTCAATGCAGCCTAGCTTAGAGATGGCTAAAGGGTAATTTCTTGGAAAGCACTGCCTTGAAGAATATTTTATTGATCCATTGAGATGTTTAAAGGATCAGCACAATGAACAAGAAATCTTTCCAGCCCTCAGATATCACTGAGTGGTAAGTAAAGGGATTACTACACCATTTTGCACTCTGTTTAGACTTTGAGAAATTATAAAATAAGAAAGGAAATTGAGACCCAGGTATGCAGAGACTATTGTAAGCCCAGAAAGACAGAAGAATAAGTTTGTTTATGTTTGAAGGAAACGTATCTTAAACTAGAGTCACAAACTTATGCTCCAGTTGTGAGTTGTCATTCAATTTCAATTCAATTTCAAGTATAAATAACAACAAGATATCATTTGTCTTACTGTCTGTGGTATCATAATGTAAAAGACAGCAGTACACCCAAGGCTTGTTGATTTATAATATTAATCATCATCATCATCATCATCATCATCATCTTAAAAATGAGCGGGGTCAAATCATCCCCACAAGTGGCCACCATGTGGCAAGTTGCATAGCACACACATATAAATACATTTTCATCAAGTTTCATTTATTTATTTTTAAATGGGCTCAATTATAATTTTTAAAGTCTGACATCCTAAAATGACTCCTGTAAGTTAATTGGCAGATGGAGGCCATATTGCTAGAGTAATCATTTCCTCATTAGAAATCTATTTAATGTTTAGTACAAATATGCCATACACAACATTTCAGCTCACACAGATTTACTGTTCCTCAGAAATTGTTATTTGGATTTTACTTTACCCCGATCTCATCAGTCATCCTTTTGAATCTTGTCAGCATCTTGTTTATTACATTTTGTGTAAATCCATGCAATCCGTTGGGAATTACAGCTGTTTCAGTAAAATAAGCTCTGCCCAACTTCTCCAAAATGTCAACATGTTTTTAATAATTATCCTCATTTTAGATTGTCAGACTGAGTAATTTGAGACCAACTTTGTCACAATTTTTTTTTTAATTAAATAAATAAACAAACAAATAAATAAATAAAAATCTAAATAAATCCACTACTTTTCAAAAGGAGGTGTTGCTATGCAAATTCCTCACGATAGAATCCGCCAGAGCTAAATGCTTCAAATTGTAAATGTCACAGTAAACCAAAAAAAAAGAAGGAGACACGACTCTTGGTGTCATATAACTTGTTACAGTCTTCCAGTTGTTGTTTGTCTTTTAGGGCATCTTTTATGGACCATCTGATCTATACACAACTTGGAACAGGTTTTACACCGGATGCCCTTCCTAACACAACTCTTTCCATTTTATCCAGGCTCGCGCTCGGCACTGTATCCAGTGGCTGGGGCTTGAGCATTGGCTGGGAATTGAACCTGGGCCTTCCGCATGGCAGACGAGAATCCTACCACTGAGACACCAATCTGGGCCACCACTACCCACATACAGCTTTTTGCAAAATCTTCTGTTCTAATCCTTACAAAATAATAGCATCCCATTCCCGGAAATTGGCCCATAAAGCCACAATTTTGTCTAAAATTTTTGGACTACAAAAATGCAAAAATAAAAACAGTAACTAATAAATTAACTACTAATATAGAATGAAATTTCGAACAATTCAAATACAGCTTTGGAATAGTTGGCACTTGGAAAAGTAAATGTAAGTAAAATTTACTTCTTCTTTTTTTTTTTTTTTTTACACCTGTTATTAGTTTTTAGTCTACAGAATTATGCTCCACTAATTTTTTATTAAGATTTCTCCATTGTCTCTGTTAGGATTGCTGATATTCAAGCACAATATCCAACCTGAACCATGACTCATTATCTAGGACAGACTCATGAAGTATGTCCCAATGGCATCTCTTACAATGACAGACATATTTTATTATCTACATCTACACCTGATCAACCTCTCAGGAGAACGTCACCATGGTTACGACAGAACTAAACAAACCAGTCTTATATAAATGATAGGTATGATGTCCTTAAACAATTAGTCTCAAATATAAGAGCCAAGCTCTCACCACAAATGTTTCAGTTAAACTTTGAATATGTTAAGTAAACCCAAGTCTCACCGCATGGCACTTATTATTCTGTTCTAGTTTCAAAGGCTTGGTGTAAGCTCTAGTAAAAATGCAGTCTAAGCCTTAAGGGTGGGAAATAAATCCTTTTGATTCACAATTTCTTTTCATATTCCTTGTTGTGGTCATCCATTCTTTATGAACGACAAGATCGCCATTCAGAGTAGGCATCTGCGCCTTTCTGAGCTATTACGGTCAGTATGAGTGTGTCAAGAGATAAAAAAACAAACAGCAGGCTTCCTTTTTTCATGAAATATGCATGACACTCCTATTTCGGCTCGATTTTTCATTCATAGTTCATCGTCCGTAGATGTCTTTAAAAATGAACTTCTACGGTACGTGTATATCACCTGGTGCAACACACCGACTCCTGGATCACAGCAAGCTGTGTGTACATGCACGATAAGTAATAAATGGGATTAAATTGGACATGGCCATGAGTAAGGGATTATCATACAGGTATTGATCTTATGTGCAGGAGAGCATTGTTTAAGAGCAGCTCTTAAACAACCATGACCAATATGAGTATCAAAGAGTATGTATAGTATTATTTTTATATTTCCCATCATCAGAGGCTACAACAACCAACCAGGGAGGGTAATGTGCCAACGTGCCACATGATGCCACTAACTGCAACTTTTCGAACCGCCGTAACACACTCTGAGGACAGCGCTATCCGCACTTTCTGCTTTTGTGAGCTCACAGATGCCCAAGATTGGCTGTAGGGCTGTTATTGATGTCAAAGTGCTAAGTGCCTTCCATCCCACCCCTCTGAGAGAGCCCAGTCAATCAGCTGCGTGAGACTACAGCATTACCAGGGATTTGAACTCACAATCTCCAGATGATAGGGCAGGCACTTTACTGCTGTGTCAGACAAATGAAATATAAAGTATAGTATAAAAGTATAAAACAAAATGTCTAAAGTTTCTGAAAGTCAAACTGAACTCAGCAGCGCCCCAGGCCACTTTAACACCTATTAGTCTGTGTACACCCTCTGTCTCATAGTAAAACTGATACTTTTGTTTGGCGTAGGTTTCAGACTGCACATAATTTTAACAAACCTAAAAAGAAAAAAAAATGGCTAAGGGGTGTGTAGGGAATTTATATATTGGTCCAAATATCTCAAAACATGACATTGCTACAGCGCTGTAGTTCTGTCCTTTACCTCAGTTTGCACCTCGAGGCTCTGTTCAGCAGTTCACATCTATGAAAAATGCTCCATGCCACCTGAAATACACGGTCTGTTCGGTTCACTTCCTGCATTTGGGTCAATTCAGGGTCAAATTGTTTTCTCACTGCGATCAAACCACATTAGACCGGCTGCATCGTTCTGCGCAACAAATACGATTGCTGTGTTTTCACCTGCATAAATGAATCACATCGAAGGGGGGGAAACACAACAGGGTTCGACACAAACAGACTAAACAGACTAAACATGTGACAGCACTCTTATGTAAGAAGAAACAAACAGAAAGTTGGTTTAGACCGCAGACGGCTTGCTTTCCACGTACATTTAAATCAAACGTCAAAAAGATGAACTGCGCATCCAAATGGGAAACCGTTTTTTCTTGTTGCGTGCATTTGCTATTAGTATGCACTAGACAGTGTGCAGAGCCAATATTTGACAACATTTAATGTATTTGTCTTGCGTAGTGCATTTAATCCATTTCAGAAGTATATTCCACAGACTGGGTGGCTCATCCTCTCGCACTCTGGCGGGAGCCGAATTGTCATAATCGTTGGCAGTATCATTATATATATATATATATATATATATATATATATATATGTATATATATACATATATACAAGATTCATAAATAAATCTTGAATCTTTGTTTTCCTTGTATT
>JAOVVA010000009.1:1100249-1114148 GCA_028565275.1 Leiocassis micropogon | reverse complement strand
TATACACAAGATTCATAAATAAATCTTGAATCTTTGTTTTCTTTGTATTATATATATATATATATATATATATATAAAAACCTCCTGACCCCAAGATTCATCTTGCAAAAAAAATCATCTTGCACATCTAACAAAAAAGGCTAACATCAGTTCGAAATGAGAGATGAATGTCCATTTTTATGTATAGGATAAACAAACACTAGTGCTATCAGGGTTCTCCCTTAACAGAACACATTGAGTGCATTAAACTTGTAAAAAGCATGTAAACTAATCTTGTCCATTGGAGACCCTACTAAGACCCCTGGTTCGCTGTACTCTTAAGCCCTGGGAAAGTCCCATAGCTTATTCACATACACAAAGACTGGGTGGGAATTCATAATGCCTTATCCACTAAAGCCCCTTCAACACAAAAAAAACGAAACAAAAACACATATGATTTGTTCTCTGCAGAGGAATCGTTTCTTAAAGTAACGCTTTACTACTTTAGCACTTCCTTTTGTTTTTTTAATAGTATCTCACTATAGTATGTCACATCGCTAATTAGCATAACAGCTTAAGGCATCGGCGATTAAATTCTTTCAATAGTCATGCCTAGTGACTAAAGCCATTATAATTTAGAGCAGATCATCAACTGCTATGCCATAACACGGCACTTATTCTTAAAATACTGTATCTCTGTTTAGACGTCCACATGTGACCTTGTAAACGATTTAATGCAAGATCTCTGAAGCTTTGGTGTCAATAGACCCAACTCTGACAAATCAGGACTGAGTTTCCAGCGAGCATTACAGTATGCATATTCATTCTGAAACAAATAGCAATCTTTAGTTGGTTTACACTTGACAGGACAATATGTAAAAGTAGCTGTGGAAGCTTGTGCCAGCGCTTACTGAGTGTCAGGGTTTACATAAAGAAAAAGAAAAATCAATAGCAGTACTAATCATTTATTCATTTAAGCATTTATTCATCTTTAGTAACAGCTTTATCCCTGGCACGCTGGGTGCTGGTCCATCACAAGGCCAATGAAAGTGAAATTAATAGACAGCCAAAGTTATACAATGTTATAACTTTATTAACTTGTAAATAGTATTGTACAATGTAACCAGTATTAACATCTAGTTATGGTTCTTTATCTCTTTTTTCCTCTGGATTTGTCGCTTTTGTCATAAGGGTCGCCACAATGGATCATTTGATCCATCCACATGATCTGGCACAGGTTTTACACCAGATGCCCGTCCTGTCGCAACCTTCCCATGGGACTGGCAGTGCATGTAGTGACAGGGTTGTATGGGGGTAGGGTTAAGGCTCTTGCCCAAGGACCCAACAGAGGTGACCCAGCACTGGTGAGAATTGAACCCCCGACCCTCCAATCAGTAACCCAAAGCTTCAACTGTCTGAGACACCATTGCCCTATTCTTTATGGTTTTGGTCATAAATTGATCTTAAGAAGAATTGCATAGTAGAATTTTTTTTCCCCCTTAATTTAGGTTCTTTGAAGAACTTCTTTTTATACAGTGTTGTTCAAGCGACTGAAAAAATAGTTCTTTGTTTTGTTTTATAAGTTTTTTTAAAGGGACCATACTTTAAATATTATATAATAAGGTTTTAGTTTTTTAGTTTTATTTAAAAGAGTATAAGGAACTGTATATTATTTTTAGTCAAAGGTCAAAAATGAAAACTCTTAGTAAAGTCAGCAGTGCCTTAGAGATGGTAAAAATATCATAGTAAATAATAAAAAATGTTGCAGTGTTAAAATAAACCCCACATCATTACATTAAAACAAAGAAGTCCTTATAGATGCAATGCAGTACTCAAAAACAGGGCAAGGATCTATAAAAAAAAAAGCTTTGAAAACCCCTAGAGGACCGTTCTTGAAGTCCTGCACTCTAAAAGATTCTACTGCTTGATCATTGGTAATAAACCCCTAAGGTTCCTGTCTAAAACCCTGAAACAGTAGGATGTCAGAGATATGCTGGTAGATATAAGAGTAGATGAGCAGAACTTTAATAGCAATGCAAAGAGACAAAGTCAGGTATCAAAAATCAAAGTCAGAATACTGGCAAGGGACAGGACTGCATATCAGAACAGACTCATCTAAAGCTTCTGAATTAAATTGAGTTTCAAAATTACACTGTATCTGTACAAATACAGTACAGTACAAATTTTCTCTAATACGGCTAGGTCGGGGGGGGGGGGATTAACACTAAACAAACTAAATGCAATTTAGATTTTTGCCAGACTTAAAAAAAAAAAAAAAAAAAAAGCTTAAACTATCCCTTAAAGCCAAATTTTATGCCTTTTTGTTTAATGTATTCCAAAAGACTATACAGAGCAAGTGGAACTTTTACTCTTAAGGATCCAGTTCTACCATGGATCACTATATAAAATGTCCCAACAGACCTGATGCACTGCCGTGCCGTTAAAAGATCCTGTACATTTTCAGAATAGACACACTGATGAACATCGTCCATTTTTCTCCCATATTCCTCCCATTTTTTTCAGTCTCTGCTTGATTAATGGCAGCAGTCATCATTTGCTGACTGTCAAACTAATAAATGACATCCATTTACCGGGGAAGCATTTTTCACTACTGGAGGCCTAATCTAATAACCGAGAAAGAGAGAAAGAGAGAGAGAAAAAAATGGATCCGAGTCTGGATTTTAGCACTCTGCAATGATAACCTCATTTTTAAATGTGAACTTAGACTAACAAGCTGCTTCCAAAAAGGACAATAATTAATGGCAGAAGTAAACACAAACTCTATTTCAGGGTCTCTGCTCTCTAATTATATTCATAATTAACTATCCCAGCATGAATATTCATTAAGCGCGGTGATATAGAGAGCGTCTCATCACTCTCGGGTCACTAATTAAGTTGCTCAAGTGCAATAGCTGCAGTTCACATGAGTCGCCAAGCACAAGTATTGCAACGTGCATGCGGAGAAAAATTGCGTTATTTAAACCAGCAAACACCCAAGAACGCACCCATGCCCATACCATCGTTCTAATTAGCTGAACTTTTACACGCCTGCACATATTGATGACCTTAATGATGCTCATTCATCAGAATTACTGAATGGCACTGAACATTAAGAAAGAGAAGGGGCAATCGATAAAGGCATCATAGTGATCAAATGCCATAGAGAATACAAGATGGCTGCTCAGTGCCTCAAAGTGCTTGCTGAAAAATTTGAGAACCTACAAGCAGAGATAGCCGAACTACTGTCCGAGATCCATCAAGAGACAGGCCATGACTTCTGTTCCAATAGTGTTAATCACATAACCACCTTGTATTAACCTTGTCATGTACAAACATTTTTTTTTTTTACTTCTTACATCATAAAGAATTCCTACATAACATAAGACAGTGTAACATACAGTAATGTGCAAAAGCCTTGAGCCAGCCTTATTTCTTCCTATTAAATGAAATAAGCATCACCAGTACTGTATATTAATCACCGGCCTGATCATCTGTCATCATCTTCACCTGTTTCTCACTGGTTTCATGATAAAATGTGGCTTAACACACAAAAATCATTCCTCTGAAAGTGCTCAGGTACTGTACGTACAGGGACTGAACTGAAAAAGTGAGACAAAAACTTGCCAAAAATGAGTCAATAAAAATGCTTCAGTAAGTGTGGAGAACTATTCCTCAAGACTACATTAATAATACAAGAAAGTCTAGCTCTTTCGAAGCAAAATATGAAGAAATGAGTGGTGGATCAAGACAGTTTCACAGTTCTGTAGCACAATGTAACATAGCTAGAACATATAGAGTAACTATAGCTATAACATATAAATAAATATATATATAAAAAATTATATGTGGTTAAGAGGAATCAGAGTAAAAAAAAAAAAAACAGGATGTTCTGAAGTAAATATCATAGTAAATAATAATCTCTTGTCATCTCTTTTGTATTCTTTTGAAATTAATCAGACTAAAACACAGATGGCTACATACCCTGAGACCTCAAAATCTCAATATAGATACATTTGTACTGTATATTTACCTCTGACTTTTACAAAGTTCTAAAACTGGAGACTCCTTCCGTTACTCATTCTGTACACTTAAACTGTTCATGAACACGGAAAGCCTGGAGCCCAAGCTCAAGGTACACAGGAAACAAGATGGGGCACGCCCTAGATACAGATCTATCGCAAGCCACAAGCACACACACACACACACACTTAGTAAACACACTACAGGCAATTTGGAAACACCAATCAGTAACTATAGAATACTGTAAAATTATATAATATAAAATCGAACTATAGATATGGTAATATATTAAAGCGAGCACAATGAAAACAAACCTCACAACCAGAGCTACTGTCAGGTCGGCTACTGTGGAAAAGATGATAGATTTAAAAATTAAGAAATAGTACTGTTGTATAAATATTTGTTAAGCAATTCTGGAAGATTTAAGGCTCAGTTTTTTTTTAAGATGCAAAAAAAAAAAAGTTTTGGAAGCTACTTTTTGTCTACGCTACTATTTTTGAATTCGGATTTTCCTCGACTAAACTAAATTTAAGGACTATTTAAAACAAACAAAACAAAACACAACTGATTATTTAAAATCAGTATTTATAGATATTAATTACTTTTAGGTAATTTATTTATTTAACTAATTGTTACCTTGAAATTATCTTCCATCAATGATATTTTAAAGCTTTATAACATTAAATGAATAGAACTATAAATGAAATTTCTTCTTTTATTAATTTGCTAAACGACAGTAATTAAACTCGCAGCAAGAAAACCTACACACCTTTCACAAAACATTTCATAAATTCTAAAGCACTAATTTATAAAAATATATAAGTTACAGTATGAAGTATAATTTTTTTTAGGTATAGTGAAACTAATACTCTATATAAAGCTATTCAAACAACAAAAAGCTAAACACTTCTTAATGTTACCGGCCTCACTAGAGCCATATGCTGGGGATCTCTGACAGTTGTGTGTGTGTGTGTGTGTGTGTGTGTGTGTGTTTGTGCATGTTGAAAGAGATCAATTACATATTATCTTTTTCCATGCACATTACTGCATTTATCATCTTTCATGCATCTTTCAGTTCCATGAAACGTATAGGTCTGGGTCATAAGCGTGTACATAAATAAATCAAGTCACCTCATTTCTATTCATTTCTATTTCTATCCAATGGGACATGATCCTAAGAACCTGCATATTAGAACTCAGTCGCACATAAACAGGTTATTTTAATTGTTATGTAATGTCATCTGTCTTATTCTTCTTTAGGCTCTCTACCTACTCTATATGTTTCTTTCCGACAAGAGGGGATGATAACATAAATGTAAACTTGAACACCAAGAAGTGTGTGTTTTTAATTACAAGTCAAGTCTTGACCAGACCAGACCAGACTAGATACTAAATATCCTCCAGAGATAAAGAGATCATCCATGATCAGACCGTCCTTAACACATCACATCCTTTCAATTTCCGTTCTGTGCAGTTAATCCATTCCTTATACTTTTACCACCTTTGTTTTACAACATTTGTTTCAAAATCAAAGTTTCATCATACAAAGGCTAAAAATCCATTCAAGTATGAATTTAAATATGGAAAAAAATGTCTATCTAGTGTGAACATTTTTAACCAGACACTCTGCGAACTAGAAGCCTCACTTACTCATTGTATATACCACCTAATGATGAATACGGGGTACGAGGCGGGGTACACATTAGATGGGGTGCCAATCTATTGCAGAGCACACACACACTGATTCACACAACATGGGCAATTTGGAAACATCAATTAGCCTAATTTGCATGTTTTTGGACTATGGGAGGAAACCAGAGTACCCGGAGGAAACCCACCAAATGCACGGAGAACATGCAAACTCCATGCACACGTCTCCATGCACTCTATATTCACTGGCCATGTGTTCCTCCTTTACCATCCTCTTGTTCTTTTTTTTTTTTTTTTTAAAGTAAATAGTGATTCATCATAGCAGTACATCACGCACAGTGATCTTTAATCTATTCTCTTCTTCCTGCTGGCTGTGCAATAATCACTGATACACATCCGGGTGCACGCCTGTTTGTTAATTTCACACTGAAGATAAATCTGTGTAAAATAAAAGGTTAAACAAAAAAAATAACCTTAAAAGAGCAGTGGTCTTTTATTACACAATGAGATTAGAGTCATGTGGCTTGTTATGTGAAGGATAAAACACAATAGGGCACAAAGTTACAGAAAAAATGATGAATTTATTTATTTTTTGATAATATTATAACTCTGAAGTTTAACTCTGAATATTATAACTCTGAAGATTATTTTCCAATTATCATTTGATTTGATTATGTCCCAGTCCAGTCTAAATCTGCCAGTGATTACATCGTTTTAAATTTAATAATACACGACAAAGCATACTTTACATTTTATCTACAGTTGGTACATTTGATGTTGGAAAACAAATCAGTTCCTCAGCAGCCTCTTTATTTTTTTCTCTTGATTTTAATAACCACTTGCTATATTTAAAAAGCGTGTGATCGATATTATCAGAAGTAATGGAAAACTTTTATCTACTCTCTTCCTCCTACATCAGCTAGCTGCTGATAAACATCTGGGTCAGTAAAGATCACTCACTGCGGAATATATAAATAATGAAAAAACAAGCAACGACGAAATACTATACATACACACATATATACACACATATATATATATACACACTCACACACACACAATATATATGTTTTGGTGAAACTTCATATTCTATACTCTTATAAATAGGGTTTGCAGAATTACACAAGACAGTTACACTAATGCACTTATCCCAGTGATTCACTAGGGCTTGGATGCCATCAAGGTAAAAAGTTTTCTCAGTAACTGGTGCAGTGATTAGCACTGTTGTGTGGCACCCCCAGCTTCCGGGTTCGATTCCCACCTCAGGTCTGTGTGCATGGAGTTTGCATGTTCTCCCCATGCTTGGTGGGTTTCCTCCATTCCCAAATTGTCTGTAGCATGTGTGTGTGTGTGTGTGTCTTCCTGTGATGGATTGTCCCCCTGTCCAGGGTGTACCCCACCTCATGCCCTAAGTCCCCTGGGATAGGCTCCAGGCCCCACCACAACCCTGTAGACAGGATGAAGCGGTATAGATGATGATGATCAGTAAGTAGTCTTTGTGAATGATTGTGTGCACATTTCACACAAGCAGATGTTTCTCTTCTACAAGGATTAGGTGTTCCAGTGAGCTGCGAGCCACTTTGGCCCTGATCGTCATTCACGGCTTCTTTAAAACGTATGCACCATTTAAATGCTTTACTGCTGCTAAGAGTCTCATCACCATGCTGTGCTTGAAATCTTTAAATGTCAGCGGTTTTACTTCTTCATTCACAAAAAGTTCACAAATCCTGGTTTGATTTGAACGCCCCTTGTATTTTAAACTCAATTTTTCATATCATTAAACAAGTAAAAAAGCAATAAATAATGAACATGCTGTACTCTGACTAGAGAGAAAAATTCAGCCGGTGTATTTTAATCTGAATTATTTTTAACAGATGGTGAAAGTGGCTGTACTTAATGTGCTTCGAAGGGTCGTTTTGACTTCTATGACTAATCCCGACGTACTCCCTATAGGAAATCAATAATGTCCTATTAAAGTAATAGCCTCATGCAGGTCATAAAACATCAGGATTTAAGTCGTTTATAATGCCAGGCTGCGTCAGAGGATGTGCGAGCGTACATGAGGAAGAGGGAGACTTAATCCGCCTGCTTGCGTAAAGCAAACATCGCTAAAGCAAACATCATTTTTTTTTTGGGAACTTCTGCATTACAGTGTAATAAAAATCTCAAGACATTCTGGCGTCTTGTAACGGAGTCTCCCGAGGCTTCTAATTGGTCTCTCACACCTTAGCAGGAAATGAGTGGGAAAGAAAAAAACAAAATTAATGGAACTCAGGTGCCACCTGAGCCAGAACAGAAGAAAAAAAGTCTTACATCCTGAAGCTCCCTTTAGCAGAGAGCGGAACTAGATTACACGTTTGGAAGTCCATCAGCGAAGGTGCGTGCTAATGCAATCTGTGTTAATAGCCTTTCCGTTGCATGTAGTGTAATTTTTGTAATTGCACTGCTTTTTAATAATTCACAGCATAGACCCATAGACTTTGCCCTCATTACAGCTGAAGAGACACGCTGCTCAAACATTAATTCTACATTATTTATATGCTTGGCTGGGATCCGGATCATAATGAACGTCGTTTATTTTTCATCACACTCCAAAGGCCGTGGAAAAAAATAACGTCTGATAATCTGCTTGTCGCTTTCACTCAAAGGCAAATGTTTGTGTGTTAATGCCTCCATAATGCTCAAAACCTATTCGATCCTGATCTATTCATGGTTGCTTTATTTATTTATTTATTTATTTATTTATTTAGGTTCGTGCACCTGAAGCACTGAATAAAAAAATTTCCTGAAACACTGGACTGGTTCTGTTATTTTAGCTAAGCCTTTCGCCTATTATTTTTTTAGATTATCTGTGATGAGCCAACGACCCAGAACGCAAAAGATTGCGCGGAGCGTGAATGTACTCGTCCGTTTGAAAAAAAAAGGTGATAAAACTAATCTGAACTCCGCCGCACCTGCTGGTACCTTTTCGTGAAGTGTCATTGATGGGAATTAAATTATTTATCATTTAATCCAGATGTTCTATGCGTTCACTGGCAGGAAGGAAAAAAAATCTGCACTTTTGTAGCAAACGGAGAGGAACGTAGAAGATTCCTGGAAAAAAACTAAAATGATGAGATTTGGCTTTTTATATAAGGAGACGGTTTGTGCAGCTATAATAAAATAATCAACAAGCCATGGTGTGATGGTGTGAAGTTGATTATTTTTCAATTACAGCACATGCCGTAGTGTTTATTCTCTTAATATAATGGCAGTTTTTTTTGGTTTTGCTTTTAAATAAAGAACACAGTACACTTTTTATCTATTTATAGTTGTATCTCATTTTGTGGCACGTTTGTATAACAAGTTCCTTACCAGTATTGCTTGTCGTGTTATGTTATTCCTACTTGTTTTCCCTTTTTTGTGAGAAATTGCAAAGCTCTCCATCTTCAAGGCTTTCCACTGCCATAATGTAAAGCTACAGCTTTCCTGTTACAACCCACTGACACTGGAGACTCCTTCCAAAAATAATAGACATCTCTTCCTAAAAATTGTCACTACACATCAGCGACTAATTATTATAATTTTTTTTATAATCAGATCATATAGAGTGTCCACTGTGTCCAAACAATCAGATTTGAACATTTCACACGCTTGATTCATAGCCGAAGAAAGCAATGCACTCCAGAAAGCAGGATCCGCATACTGCTGTTCATGGTGTTTCCGGTGACGTGGCTTTTTTTTTTTTTTTTTCCTTGCAAAGACCTGATTTTGCTATCAGTCTATAGAGATTTACGCTAAAGTAAGTCAGTGCTTTGGTAGGATTAATTAAAAAGACAAGCCATGGCAGTAGGCCACAGTCTTAAAGTGTCCATCGGCTGAGAAAAAAAAAAAAACAAACAAACATTGCTTCAGATGCAGTTCTGAAATGATGAGGGAAACAAGCCTGCGTCCCGAGCTGGTATTAACATCAGTCTGGAGTCATCCTGTCACAAGTGGACAGCATTAAGCACAGCTGTGCTGACTAAAACCATGTGCAGATGTGGTCAGCCATGCTTATGGTCACATGTCTAGCTTCAATGCCAATGTGTTCTGATGCATGTGAACATTTTAAAAGTACTATTACTCACTCACTCATCATCTATACCGCTTTATCCTGTGTACAGGGTCACGGGGGGCCTCGAGCCAATCCTAGGAGACTTAGGGCATGAGATGGGGTAAACCCTGGACAGGGTGCGAATCCATCACAGGGCACACACACATACACATTCACACACTACAGGCAATTTGGAAACGCCAGTTAACTTAATCTGCAGGTCTTTGGACTGTGGGAGGAAACCGGAGTAACCGGAGGAAACCCACCAAGCACGTGGAGAACATGCAAACTCCATGCACACAGAGACGGGAATCGAGCCTGGCCGGGAATCGAATCTGGACCCTGAAGGTGCAAGGTGCAAGGTGACAGCGCTAACCCCTACGCCACTGTGCCCCTAAAGATTTTTTTTTTTTTTTACATTTCACTTAAAAGGTTTAGTATTTGAATGAATTCATTTGATTTATTCATTAATTAATTCCTGCTCAGGAATTGTTTGCAGCTGCATAACAAACATGAAGTTACATGTGTGAGTTACAGAAATGTACTGGAAATGTTTGGTGAGAGAAACGCCTGATCCTTGAAAATCAACAAACTAGTCTATAGGAACTGTACACACAATCGTTCACAAACATCACTTGAACATTACAGGAACTCGCTGAGAGTTATTGCCACATCTCACATATAGTCCTGACCTCACTCCAAGCCATTTCCACGTGTTTGGACCATTAAAGGAGTTCCTGGGAGGCCAGTGTTTCAGACATCAAACAGGCAGTGTGAAAAGCTTATACAGTACGCAAGAACTAGTTAAACACCGGGATAAGTGCATTATTGTAGCAGGGATTATATAGGGACATAAAGGGAGATTTTACTCTCATAACTCTTCTCTTATTCTGCATAATCAAAAGTCCTGTTTTGACTTGAACAGCACTCATAATTAACTTGTCCTCACATACACATCTGATTTCTTCTATTTTATTTAAGCTCTGCAAACACACAAAGTGAAATCAAGTTAAAGTCTTTTTTTTTTATTCAGTTTTTAAATTTTTATTCAGTGTTTACATACTGTAGAATATAACAGGGTAGTGTCCTGTAAAGTGCACATGACTTAATTTAGGATTCAGCCAGAGACAAAATAGATCCTAGCAAAAAGGAAACAGATGAAAATATATTTATTTTTGCCTTAAAAAATACAGTGCATTACTGGTTAACTTTGCTGAGAAGACAGACAAAGTCAACATTAGGTGTGTTTACATGAACCTTAATATCCCCAAAATAACCAAAATATAGGGGAATAAAACTGCATCATGTAAACACCTCCTTGCGGACAGTCTGACCCGATCCAGTCCAGTCTGAATGAATTTTTAATCAGAATAGTCAACATTCACATGCGCATTCACACACTACGGACAATTGTGGGAACGGCAATTACCCTAATCTGCATGACCTTGGACTCTGTGAGGAAACCGGAGTACCAAGTAGAAACCCATCAAGAACGAGAAAAACATGCAAACTCCATGCACACAGAGCCAAGGCAGCAATCGAACCACAGACCCTGGAGATCCGCCACAGGAAATTTGGGAACACCATTTAGCCTAATCTGCCTGTTTTTGGACTGTGTGAGGAAACCAGAGTACCAAAGGAAACCCACCAAGCATGGGAGAACATGCAATTTTTCTGCACTCAGATCTCGAAGCAGAAATCAAACCCTCAACCCTCTAGGTGCAAGTATCACTACGTGACTATGCCGACTACCCTCTTCTTCTTCTGTTATATTTCTTGAAGGTTTAATGCTTCACAGCGAGCAGAACCACCATGCTCATGTCAAAATAGGTTACATTCTCATTTTTTAAATATAAATCCAACTGATTTCGATCAGATTGAGGAAATATTGTCGAAGTAAATTGACAACTGTTGTGCAAAAAATGTGATCACATTCAGTTCGGGTGCATTTGTACTCTCTTACTAGAGAGCAGCTGAACAGCTTTCTCCAGACACCTCAGAAAGTTACCGTCACCGGAAACTGTCTGCGTCTAAACCAGCCTCAACTTGTGACAGTTATCCTAACAAGACTTTAAGGTTTTTCAAAGTAACCCCATCATCCAAATCCTTCCTGACATTCACTTTCTGATACTGTTGATGCTGTAACGCATTAGACTTCTGCACATTGAGCTAAGAGACTGGCAACAAAATCGCCCCCTTCCCTAAGGCCAGTGATGTATGTGTGTGCTTGTGTGTGTATGCGTATCTGTGTGGGCTGCACGTCTTTTGAAGTTAAACCTCCCCAGATCAACAGGCTTTCTTCACGCTTTCATCAAGCCGAGCATCTGAACTCTTGCATCTACCAGGCGCATGCTGGAGTGTGGGGGAAAAAAAAGTACCCACCACTCAGACTTCAATCAGGCCAAGAGCAATAGACGCATGTTATTCCGTAATAAAGCCGCCTCATCCCGGGGAACTTGCTATTGTATTTTGTTCTGCTTTGCTTCTTTTCATCTACCCAAAGTACTTACATGTGGGATCGACAAAAGCCAGAATTCAACATTTTCTGCTTCATTCCTCCTATATTGGTATTACAACTCGCTGGACCCTGGATCTTTTGTGCGGAATATTTTACACAAGATTAAACAGCCAATAAGAGCACAGCTGTTAATCTGGTGTGGCCTAGTTCGATGGTGCACGACGAGGAAGTTACACAATGTGTAAAAGTTGGGCTACTGTTTCTCAGTCAGCTTTTACTGCTGAAACTTTTGAATTAATGAACATGTTCTAAAGGAGCTGGTTTATGAAGTTATTTTTCAACTTATTTAAGTGTAAGGATCATCCGTGTATCCGGTGCATCCGGTAAAAATAATAATAATAAAAATCAGTAGTGGTACATGGACATACTGTACATGGTAGTGTAAAGATGGGAGAGCAGCTGCCTGCCAAAACGCGCATTCTGAACGGGTCATGGAAGCACTTTGAGCAAGATAACGCTATCATCTCAAATGTTATTTTACTTAGTAATTGCTTATAAGTCATTCTGACTTTCCTCGGGACTGTCCGTGTTCCGTGTCAAATCTTCCATAATGCTAGCTAACGTGATTGCAAGCTTCTGCCAGCAACGCGCACAGGTTCGTTATCACCCCACCGCTCTTCATGGCTAGCCCAAGCTAGCAAAGCTTATTAGCGTCTAACACATGGCTGAATCGCAAATACCTCCCCAACCCCTGAACGATGGCATTACTGTACTTGGTGTGTGCAACACGGGATTCTACACCTTATTTAGTGCACTAGCTTTCCATTGTATGCCTTTTGGGATTCAGCCCCAGGACAGCTAGTTCATATCCCAGGGCACAAGGCAGGGTACATCTGGGACGGGGAGCACATCAGTTGCAGAGGACAGTTAGTTAGCTGAAGCTATTATGAAACAGAACAAGTGGACATTTATTCTGTGGAGATGTATACAAGATTCACAGGACTGTCCACCACCTCCATGGTTTATTCTCCTCAGCTTTTGGCTACATACCTTCGACAAGAATTTAAAATCATTTTCACCCTTGGTGAGAAGGGATCCTCCAAGTACGAATGAACTGAGTACTGTCCCAGAGCAAATTTATGCACAGTATGTGTGTGGTGGTGGTGGGGAGGTGTAATGTATTTCTGCAGCTCTAGATTTCTATACACGAGCTAGGTTTGCTTCTGTAGCAGATCCTTTGTTATAGAGAATCACAGGCATTTATGTACATTATTCAGCTGAAGGTACAGAATCTCATTGTACCAGAAACTGGCTACGGAGCAAGAAAAATTATACAGTGGTACATGCTCACGGATGTACCACTCATGTACGGGCCTCACGGATTTTCGCTTTAAGAACAGAAATTTTGCCAAAAGTTTGCCTCTGCACACAAAGTTTTTTCGGCATGTGAGCAACGAACCAAGCAGAACTGAGTTCGGTTAAGTAGTGCATACGTCTGGGAGCCATCTTTGCATCAGTGGAAAGCCAAGTGAAGTGAGTTCACACACACACACACATATATATATAGTGTGTGTGTGTGTGTGTGTGTGTGTGTGTGTGTGTGTGTATACACACACACACACACACACATTTTTTTTTTTACATTTTCTGCAAGATTTAGTGAGGACATACGGTAGGTTCAGGGGTGCCAAAAATATTAGTAAGGACGGTTGCAAGA
>JAOVVA010000009.1:1063411-1097697 GCA_028565275.1 Leiocassis micropogon | reverse complement strand
AAATAAGACATCATGTGCATTATTATTTCCCCCATAAAGCTAAACCAGCAAGAACATTTTAATTGTTTGTGACATTTACAAGTAAAGCAATGCTGACCTGAGCGTCTTGACGAGCTCTCTGAAGGAATAAAACACCAACACACAACATCGCTGACAACAATATAAGTGGCATCCCCGGGGCCTGACCACAGCGCCGAGTCACACAGGCTTCCTCATCTGGGTGGATAACAGCTTTCTCTCCAGGGTACATGCTTTCTTAATGTTTTTTCCCCCCTCTCATGGAAAAGCAAAGTTGAGCCGCAAGAAGCAAATGCAAACTAAATGGCAATTCAGCCTGAAAATCTCATTTCTTTTTCAATCAGTGCCTCAACGCTAAGCTGAATGGTAGAATTAGAGAATTTCTTGATGCTTAATTGCAGCAGGTGGAACATTGTGGTTTAGGAATAGTTGTCACTGAAAGTTTGACTACGGAATAGCAAAGGGTACTACAGAAAACTTTGATCGCACAAAAAGCAAATAAAACAAACAAAAAAAAAATGAGAGAGCGAGAAAAAATATGGTGTGCAAGACACTGCTGTGATAATTCTGTACCTTCTAGACCAGGGATCATATATTAGAGGTTAGGGTACTGTATTTGTTCTCTGCATCAGATTTTAAAATCGAATCTATCAGATGGCCGCACCTTCTTATCAGTGCTTTCCGTTTAACTCTACTGTCTCCCTAGTCACTGCTGTGCAGGTATGAACATGTTACGTCAGTTCATTTGTACAGTAGGTGTAGTGTGAGAGCAAATGGACGTCCCGCTTGTGATTTAATTTTCTTTTTCAAAATTTCTTTCATTTTTGTGAAGCTGCTTTGAGACAATGAACATTGTTAAAAGCGCTATAAAAATACAATTTTATTGAATTGAATTGATTTGAACGAAAGAAGAGCAGCGTGCAGTGATTCGTTCTTGAGGGTGTACCCAGTGCTGAAACGACTTACGGAAGAGCGTAAACAGAGGCGTTTGACTATGTGCAAGCTGAATCGATACTTTAAGGAAAGTGATAGTTTGTTAAAGAGAATCATTACTGGTGATAAGACACGGATTCATCACTACCAGCCTGAGAGTAAACGGCAGAGTACGGAACGGAAACATCCTCAATCACTGATTGGAGAAAAAGTTCAAATGCTGGAAAATTGATGCTTACAGCTTTCTAGCTTTCTCAAGGGCCAGTATTGGAACATTATCAGAAAAAAGGTTTAACAATCAACAGTGCTCATTACATTGAAATGCTTATTGAAGAGCTGAAGCCTAAACTTCGAATTAAACATCCGCTCACTTCTTTCTACACTGTTCTTCTTCACTCTGCAAAAACTTTGTTTTGAGGTGTTAAAGCATCCTCTCTATAGTCCTGATTTGCTCTATTGGACTTTCACCTGTTTGGTCCCCTGAAAGCAGCCCTACAAGAACGGAGATTCACTTCTGATGAAGAAGTGAATACAGCGGTGCATTTGTGGCTCACAGCTCAGCCTGAAACATTTTTTTAATGAGGGAACACGAAAGCTTTTTGACAGATGGACGAAGTGTATTGAAAAGCAAGGAAACTTTGTCAAAAAAAAACGATTAAGTTAATTAAAATATAATCTACAGCAAGAATGCTGATATATTTTGACTCACCCTTGTATGAGGCTTTAAAGTTGTCCATGTTTTCATTGCTCGACATGCTGCCAGATTGCTGCTTGCTAACTTGTTTGGTCCGTGACGTAATAGGTCAACCCAGGAAAAGGTCCAATACTAACAAGGTGAAAAGGGGCATATTGCCACTTATCGTAAAGGAGTCAGACATACTCCGGTCAATAAACTTCAGTGTTTGCATACTAGAACAATAATAGCAGTTAAATGGCCTAGTCAAGGTACAACCATCCCACCATAGAAATTCTGCATGTAGACACACTGGGTGCGCAAGTGTTTGTACTACTGTAAAAGGTCCACAAAGGAACATAAGCATATTGGATCATCACCGCCTACAACGAGTCATATAGTTAGTAATTACAGGAGAACAAAAATCGGGGTTGTATATTTATGTAAGTGTCTAAAGTAGAGCATGATATAAAGAGGCCAGAGTAGACTTGTTTGTTCCGTCCATCACTCACCATAACAAACCGACCAGTTAACACATATAAACAGAGATATGCTCCTTTGTATCAATCATACCAATAGAATTGAATGAAAGGTTGTTACCTCTAGCATTTTATTTTAATTAGTGATACCAGGCTGAGAGATTTATAAAAGAGCAATTTTATATATTTTTTATTTTGTTAAAAAGATGGTCATCTTTTGTTGAGATTTGATAATGATCTCTAAATGGGAAACCCAAGGCAGTGAGGTCAACTAACAAAGAAGACGAAATTATAGAAACGCGGTTTGGTGCATGAATCTGCGCTAGTACTGTGTATAAATAAAATAAATAAAGAACAAGAAAGTGGTTATTTCATATTCTGTGGCCGGCATTGAGCCGATTAATCTCATGTTTTCCTTGATATTACATCCTGACATTGTGAAGACAAACACAGCCGAGAAAGCACATTCTTTACTGCGCAATCATAAGCAGCCTTGTCTCATTCTGGTTTTCCAATTTCTTTAATTTAATAAGTAAATTTAATTGCTGTCAGAGAGCATTATGGGTAGCATCTAGTTACCATTATTGATTAAAGTCCTTGGCACCATGTGGCCATCCATGCTAATTTGCTTCCAGTTGTTCACGAGTGGAAAAAATAAATCCCTCAGACAAAACCGGTTCCCCGAACCACCTGTGTTCATAATGTTTGCGAGTCTGAAGGCTTAACTGACCTGGGGTTACATGGTCTTTTAGGCCAGAACAAGATAGCAGTCCATTAAACTGTGTACACATTCCAAGAAGGATCACGTTTTTGTTTGCCGTTCGGTATGGAGATGACTGCTGTTCGTCTTTCAGGGTGGGTAAAAAAAAGGGCTGCAGGAATCTCCTGCCTGATCGAATGGCCTGCCAATGACCCCATTCAGCACAGCGGCATTTATTTTATTTTTTTTAAATAGCAACATCTGGATGGGGCTTAATGTCCAAAATGAAACCACACCCCATAACCACTTAGAGAAGACTCAAACACAGCCCATGAATCAAGTAGGGAAGGCTGGGCGGATTGAAGGGCAGCGGACAGATGAAGGGATGATAATGTTTATGATTATTAATACAAGACTGTTCTTAAGTGATGGGCTTTGAAACAAGTTCACATTCTTGACAGCGCAAGCTGGTATGAGCATTAAGCAATGATGGGCAAGTTTAAGTGAAGAAGAGATTCAGTAAACAGTGCATGGGGTCAAACTGTCAGGAAATACTGGAGACAGAGTGAACAATGAGAGAAAGATCATAAGGTGCCGAAAGAATTATAAACAAAAAAAAAAAAGACATAGAGATAAGAGGAAATATAGGAGGAAAAGCGAACCGAGCAAAAACGTCTAAACTCACGTCCGGTGCGAAATGTGATCTGGTCACGTCGTTGGCCATCGGGATTCTGGAAACAGCTGTACAGGCCATTGCTACTCATGTCCACCTCCATGAGTATTAGTCGTGGTCCTTCCTCCCTCCTCTTGGCCTTCACATCTGTCCCATTCACCTTCCACGTGACTGAGGCTTCATTGTCCAGAGAGCCACACTGCATCGTCACATTGCTGCCGAGCCTCGCGTACTGGATCCTGCCTCCTGGGTGAGAGAGCAGAACTTTATCAGTGATACTGTATGCCATGCATCCATCATATATGGGCAGGTCAGATATCAAATCAGACAAAATACCTGGCCATTCACAGCTTTAGTATTCAACATTAGGCCTGCAGAAGTTTTATATGATGCACAGCTGAAATTTTAGAATGCATTTTTGCACGGGATGAGGTTTGTGGAATTTGACTGCGATTACTTACATTGTACATGTGCTTCAGGTGACTAACATCACAGTCGGTGTGCAGAGTAGAAACACTTATAATGACTCATTGTAATACACCTCAATATGTCTATATATACACCAGTAATGTCTATGTTGCATTCGGATATGGTAAAAAAAATTTTTTGATACCATCATGAACTTGCTCAGTCCTTGACATTGCCATTGTTAGATTTTTCAGCAAGATAATAATTGTAAACATCAACTTCATGTTCACAAAGAAGTTCTACATGGATGAATAAAAAAAAAAATCCCTTTGCAATTATCTTTAACTCTGTTAGACTAAAATCTCATTGCTGTAGGTGAGGCGATCGGAAAAATAAAATTGTAGGGGTGCCAATAATTTTGCCACCAGGTTTTCCCCTTACTCATTTACGTCTGCTTTTCATTTTTTTCCCTGATTGTGTTCACCTGTTCCTTGTTTCCCCTTAATCAGTTTGTGTATTTATACCTTCTGTGTTTGCCTGTTTGTTTGCCACGTCTTATCATGCATTCATACCGTTAACTGTAGCACGTTTCCTTGGGTTGCTAGTTGTATTTTCTGTAGTTCTCCCCGTCACTGACTCTGTTTTAAATAATTGAAAACAATATGTTAACCCTTGTGTTTTCATTGCTATTGGCTGTACTTGTGCGCATGTGTAGTTACTTGTTGGCATGTTCGTGCCAAATGGCTCACACCCTAGTCATACGCCTGACTAATCATGCCTATCACCATCGTTATACCTCGTCGTACTATTATTTCAGTTCCAGGCTTTGAGTCGCTAATTGTCAAGGTTTGGTTAGATTTTGGAATTTGAAAATGTAACAAAATGGTTAAAGAAGTCCAAACTAAGGTCTACTTAACGGAGCTACCAATATTGTTTTGTAGGATTTTTTTCTTCCTTTTTTTTCGTTTAATACTCTACATGGTGTGATGTTTGTGTGTGTGTTCACGGTGCCTGCACCAAGCTGATTTCTCCAACAACCATTATTCCATGTCTATGGTTCCCCAGGCGACTATCTGCATCTATCAGCCATGTTGGTAAATCTCCAGGTCCCCAAAGTTTAAATTACAGCTCAAAATTTTATTATGTATAAATGTCAGGGATGTTACATTTTTTTCAAAAAGAAAAGAAAAGAAAGGAAAAAAGACACGCTTCAGCAGTAGAGACTATGCACCTTTTACAGTCTACAGCTAAATTTGTAATGTGTGTTCACCAAACAATGAACACACACACACACACACACACACACACACACACACACACACACACACACACACATATATATATATTTTATTTTTTTTTAAATATTTTTTTAAAATCCACCTTTATGCAACAGAAGCTCCAATCTAAGACATGATTTAATTGGTCAATATTAGACACATAACATTCTGAACATGAAACACAGATAGTGATTCAGATTTAAAAGAAAAAACAAAAATCAGCTAGTGGATAAGAGACGCTCGCTGAAGCCCATTTAAAGGTGTTGATTTAATAGGTATGCCCTCAAAACTGAGCACTCAAAGAAGATTGCTGAGTAAAACAAGCCAGTGAATAGCTTCTCTCCAAAGCGCGCTCAGCATTGGAGTCACTGCTTTGCCCTCTGGCCTGTTCTCTTTGAGGGTTCTCATTAAGAGATAGTCTCCCATTTCTCTTGTTTGCCAGGCTGCTTTTGGCAGCCGGCTTGTTTGAAAGTGCAAATAAATGCATTTTTTTTCTACCCTGCTTATCTTATCCAGAACAGGCAGTAATAGGGCACTTAATCGCTTGCCCCTCAGTCTGATAAAACAAAGCCTGGATGCATTAAATCATATCTGGTACTATTTGATGGTCTGGAATGCTTAATCCATATTATGCAGTTTTAAAAAGGTGCATCTGTCCCAGGAATATCCAAAGCCATTTTTCCCCCTGCAAATATCGTCACCTTGGCCATTTCCAACCTGCTGCCAAACCACATCAGGTGTTTGTCAGTTGAATAATGTATGTATTTTGTCTTCAAACACGATCGTACGAGCCAAACGGTCGGCTCTAGACATCCTCGGAGATCAGCCAGTCCACACAAATGTACTATGAGTGCAACACCTAGCTTCAAGGACAATCACCGAGTGCCTTTGCAATGGAGTAAGAAAAACAAAACAGAATTGAGATGCAAAGCAGAGACGAAATTGACATTTCACATTGTGGACGTAAAGCTTAGTAAAGGCTCAGGGGAGAAATGAGATAGAGGCCGCTCCACACCCACATGGAGGATCTCTGACATTTTTTATGAGGCAGAGATGTACAAGCCGGGCTGGGAAGCCGTACAGGGGATTTGATCCACAGCTGGAACTGCTGTCTAGATGAGAAACAGCTGTGTCTGTGTTCACGAAACATGCAGCCAAAAAACAAAGCGGCTAAGTGGCCGTGCAAACAGGGCACCGCCGCTAGCCAGAAGCTCCCTCTATAAATGCAAACCTGGTTGATCAGGTTAATCAGGTGCTGATGAGGTTTCATTTCCTCGAATGAAAACGAAGCACCCATAAAGGGTGGGAACTAGTTAGGATCACGAGGATGGATTTTAATAGATGAATAAATCTAAAATAAATAATTGCTCATTTATCTCTAATGAGAGATTTGACCGGAGAGTGCAAGATCGGACTGCTACCTGAGTGGGAAAACAAGTTGAAAACAGGAAATAAAACAATGGCTGCACCAAGCAGTTATTTTCTTGCTCTAGCCTGTAAGGTGGGAGCCTTTGCTAACTCTTAGCCCATGGCACCGCTCTAAACTCTTTCTTGTTTCTCGAAGGCCTCCCACGATGCATCACATGGATCTCAGGGAAAGGATACTTGGGATTTAGTTCTTGGACTTCTTGTTCCACTTTATTTGACTAAGCAAAACATCAAAAAGAGATCATCTATGCTGGATAAAACTCATCAGATCTCATACAAATATTAGAGAACCACGTGATCCAGTTCAGCTTCACCTAAACTGGAGCAGTTCCATGCTGCAAAATCCAACAGCTTCAGGCAGAGAGCATGGCAAAATGTCAGTGTAACTCCTAGGCCATTTAGTTCACACATTTGCCTGAAGCAAGGACCACAGACCTGTAGAGATCTATACGGGTGGCATCTTTCTGTGGATTGGGGTCAAGTGCCTCGCTCGAAGCAACAATTGTGGCAGCACGATTCTATCACTTAGGATTACACCCTGACCTTTTAAGTCACAGATCATAAGCAAGGTTTTCCACTTTTTTACTGCTAATGTTTTTCCACCATGATTTAAATCAATAAATCGTCATTATTATTATTATTATGCTGATTTTTGATAATCCTCAGTAACGCATTCAGTATGTCAACGGAAACTTGTACGTGAAAGGACATGTAAAATGAGCTGCATGCAAATTTAACCATGTCCGCTAATGAAAGGAACGAGAGGCCACACACTGAGGCAAATCAGAAATGGTGTAGATTAAAGCACCCAGTAACACTCAGCGCAATTTCTCTAATATGCAGAGACAGCTATCACTTGAAATAGATCCCTGTTCTAGAAATGGGTTGCACAGCAACAACTCAAATCTTTGAATTAATTAAGCGCCCTTCTCTACCTTTTAAAAGTTTAATGCATTATTTTTAAGATGCAAAAATTCTGCAGAAAAATGAGGCACCTCCAGGTAACCCTTTAGCTAGAAGTTAAGACTTAAACTTATGGGCATGGGTTTGTAATTCCATATACATTTATTAAGGGTGTAACCATGGGTGAAATTTGGCTGGTACAGTATGCTCTGGAACTGTGTACTACTAAAACATTCAGTGATGGTCCACAGTACTGGAAAGAGTGGAGAGCAGCTGCCTGCCACAACCCATATTCAAATCCAGTCACGGGAGCACTTTCAGCCAGAAAACACATCTGATAAGGTTATGTCATCTGAAACACTTTGTCCCTTAATAATTGCTTCTAAGTTGTTCTGAATTGCCTGTGAATTGTCTGTGTTGTGGTTCAATCATTAAATACAGCCAGATAACATGAGTGTGAGCTTTCGCCAGAAGGTTCATGACTGATGTCACCACTTTGATTAATAACCCCTAAACAAGAGCACTACTTGGTGTGTGGAACAAGGCATTCCTCACCCTATAGCACGCTAGCTTTTCATTGTATACTATTTGGGATATAACCAAAAAACAGGGGTTATCCTAAAGCAGTTAATTAATCTTTTGTCTGCTCCCATTGAGGGGTTGCCATAGTAGACTATCCGCTCTGCTGACAACTGGGTGCCGGATGCTCTTCCTGACGCGAACCCTCCCATTTTATCTGGGCTTGGGACTGGCGCTGCATCTAGTGGCTGGGGTATGGGAATTGGGTTGGAATTGAAGCCGGGGCTTCTTCATGGCAGGCGAGAAACCTATCACTGAGCCACCAATGCCCCAGGTTATCCTAAAGCAGAGTAATTGAAAATGTAAAGAGAGACTATTCTCTTAGATTTACAGGACTGTCCAACACCTCCATGGTTTACTCTCCTTGCTTTTTGCCTACATACTGTAGTGGCATTAAGAATTTAAGACTACTTTCACTATCGGGTGAAACCCTATTGCTACTGTATCTGTATGTGTATATGGTTGGTGCTCCAAATGTCCACATCTATATCAGATGTTGGATTTAAACCTGACCTGAAACATTGAAACAATGAAACATTCGCCAATGGAAAACATCTGGACAAAAAAGGGAATAGCAATACCAACAACCTCGGGGACATCACTCGAGTTTATAATGGTGGTCAACTAGAGATGTGTGAGTGACTTTTTTTAAATCCCATTCATGAAGTTGTTATATTGTGTGTACCTGCCAGTTGTACTGTTTAAAGGATTTTGGTTAGTCCCATTCTGGGATTATGGCAAAATAAAAATTAACTAGTAGCCAAATTTAAACCACTTTGACCCTGATTAGGCAGTTACCAAAGACAATTTAACTGCAGTATATTAAGTTAATATTGTGGTCTTTTATTGTCCCATAAATTTTGGTACATATTTGATAACCCATGAACTCCGAAATGAAAGAAAGAAAAAAATAAAACTTGCGTGACTTTTTTTTTTACTTGTTCCGTCCCATGGGATCTCAGTCTCAGTGCACACTTCTAGTCACAACTAGACACCCTGTGAAAACATTCTGGCAAGCTTTATTTAAAAAAAAAAAAAAAAAAGAAGATGAAGAAGAAATAGTGCATCAGTTTTATAACTACTTATAACATGATACCGGTTTAACTAGAATTATGTATTTGTGTTCTCTCTACCACACGTATGCCAAAACAAACCAAACCAAAAAAGTACAAACCTTTTAATGTATGAATTCTGACCGGTATGATGATCAGACTGCTGTTTGCAGTATCGGTTTTGTCAATGGCACATGCTAAACTGGTAGCAGTAATGTTATGAAGTTGTGGTGATTGCGAGATATTTGGGCTGCTGGCCCAGTCTCATCTGCCTCATTGTTTCTGTCTAAAACAAGAGGCTTATAAGAACGCGAACAAACCACTCCACTGCCGACTTGTTGAACCGTACACAATGCTCACTTGTTTTTCAAAGCTGTGGAGGAGTTTTCATTGAAAGCCCCCCAAAAACATGGGGTCAAAACTCAACTCAATGCACTTCACCTCAGTTTCAGTTTTTAACTGGATGCTTCATTCATATTTGAATAGACTCCTTAAGCCAAGATTTTTTTTCCGACTCCGAGCAAAGTGCATTTACAGTCCATAAGTAAGATTCAGGCCACTGAAGAGGTCAGGACAAGGTTCACAAATAACCAGCAAGCTCTGTGGCCTCTATAGGCTTTAAACGTGACCTGAATAAAAAAGCTGCCATTGGCTGTTGGGAGTCATTGGCTCTACAAGCTACTAGAAACCCCTGTTTGAAAAAAACACAACTTCTAAAATTACTTGCAGAGGATGTAGAAGAATTCTGATGATGCTTTCTATGAAGGCTATAGTCATAAATCATATCCTAAAGCTTAAGTTATAATGCAATGTGTTGTCGTACACAAGCTTTGCAACTATAGTCACCTGAAAATCATTAGAAATTAAAATATAGTACTGCAGTAATAAACTATAATAATATATCGGAATACTGTGCAAAAGTCTTGAGCTACCCCTTATTTCTTATTAAAGAAATGGGAACAAATAGAATTGCTGCGCCAGGCTGCAAAGTGACTAAAGATAAAATTGGTTGTATATGTAACAACTTCAGCAGCAACGTCATTTCCCTCTAATCTATTCCAACCACTGAGCATTCAGCATACTGTACTAATCGCCAGCCTGATCATCTGTCATCATTTGCACCTTCATACAAAATATGAGGAAATGAGGGGTGGATCATTTCAAGACCCGTAAAATGTCATCACTAAGTGTTTTCAAAAATGGCAAGGAAACTCAAATTATGTAGCACCAAGCATCCTCACACAAGGTTAGGAAGTTGCCAAAAAATGTGTCCTTTTTTTGGTCCCACCCTCACATCCAGACACACACACACACACACACAACTGTAGTCTTATTATGGCTTTATAGCAAATAGGCATATGACATCTTGCAACATAATTTTTATTATTCTTTGTTACTCTTTATGAAACCCTGTAACAAGGAATCCTTAAAAATAGACACAGTTACAGTATATTGATTTATGAATAAGATCTTCGAAAGTTTTTCAAATTCAATTTGAAATTCCTAGTGTATGAAATATGACAGACCTACTTAACACTTATTGTTAGCGGAATCAATTTTGTCAGTAAAATGTGAAATTGGCATCAGTAACGTTCAGTTATGAAGTTGTGGTGATTGTGAGATATTTGGGTGGCTGTCCCAGTCTCATCTCTTTACTCTCACAAATTACTCTCACGGAAATCCTAACCGATTTGTAAAATTATTCTGGAAGAAATTCCTAATAGATCTACAGCGCAGGTCATGCAGAGGTCTACTCAATGTCCCACGGTGCCGTATTGATATTCATTTCAAATTCAGGAGTACCTGTTCAATCACGCGCAGGACTGCAGAGAGACACACTGCTCTAACTCTTGATCACTTGCACGTTCACCCTTCGCTAAACCTTGTCTTGGTTATAAATGAGCAAGATGCATGGCCTGCCAGTGGAATGTAAATAGCCCCTGGCTGTTGTGATCTCTTCATCTGGGGAAAGAACCTGCCTGGTGTCCATCTCCAGTTTTTAAGGCACACGCTCACGCACGCGTCCACCAAGGCTGAGCGCCCATCACCCAAACATACATGGTTGTCATTATAAAACACTCCCATAGTTTACGTCAAGTTCAGCGATGCCTAAACCTGCCACACCACTCTCCTCTCCCAGGGTCCAAGAGACAGTCCCAGCTCTCATTTTTACTCCGATTTTGACAGGCACATCAACAGCCCGCACTGTAATTTGTCTCCATTTGCTCAGCCATTGTTATTTTTTCCACAAATCAATCCCAATGCAAAAAAAGGCACTTTTGCACTTTTGTTAAGTTTGCAACAGAGGGGAAACTTGTATGTGTGCGTGTGTGGAATTTTATGACATGCTGATGTACGCTTGCACTCACATATCTCCAGTTTAAAGTTTTGTGTGCCAAAGTCTATAAATTTCCTACTGTTCACAGATCGTTAATCATGTCAGGAGACCTAGGCACATTTTAAAAATAAAAGAATTAAAAAACTTGCTGTTATAAAGTTCAGGAACAGACAACTCCTGGTTATTTTGACTTTGTCTACAATGAACAAAGGGATTCTGAATTACAACAGGGACGTAACGATGGGGTGATCAGTTCAAACCCAGACTTGTGATGAAATTTCTTGTGAATGAAAGAGTATCATGGCTTCATTGTACTGAGAAAACTTTCTACATTGATGGTATCCAAGCACTCGTGAAATACTAGGATAAATGCATTAGTGTAGACCTAAAGATTGTTTTTATTCTCATAAATGTGTTCTGTTATTCTGCACAATCAGAAATCCCGGATTGACTTGAACACCCCTCATATAAATTCTTTTCTTGGTCAAAGTAAATAAAAACAATACAAACAATCACTTGACCTCGACAATATTGCATACACCACTACCCAGATCTGGCAACTCATAAGATGTGAATGCATTCCTTAATCAAGCCACTGGATTCTGTTGACCAATGGAAAGTGTCAGGTTCTGCTCTCTGTAACCCAGATCACCGTTCTCACTTAGAGAGAGGCAAAACTTTTTTTCCAAACATTTTCACCATGCTATATGAGATCTAATTGAGGACTAAGAGGATGTTCTCAGTCATGCACTTATAATGCAAAACCATTAGAAGTATTGATCGACAATGCTCCTCTGGCCTTTATCAACACTTTACCTTGGGCCTGCTGTACCACCTCTATCAATAACGTAGCACAGGATGGCTAATAGACTTACACTGAGGCATTGAAACATTAGACAAGAAAGGTGAGAGGAGCCTTCAGAATTCTGTTCCACTAGCTATCCAGAACTCTGCTATACTGTGTCTCTGTTATCTCATATTCTTTCCTATCTTTCACCCCTGTCTTCCCTCTTACTTAAACTCCCTTCTTATCACGTTCTCTACATCTTTCTTCCACGCACTCGTCTCTGTAATGCTTTCTGTTCAGCAATTCTTTCTTCCCACCCCAATGCTTGGTGCCCAAAAATTGCAAGACAGCCAGAAGCTCTTGCAACGTCAACTAAATTCTTCTATTACTTCAGGGTAATCCTGGTCTGATTGCCCTGCTTAGAACCCTATTCTCTAGCCTCATGGGTGGCATGCTACTCACTGGGTCTGTCACATTCCACCCAGAATAGCTTGCAGGCCTTGTTTTCCTTGCACTCAATGCTAATCTAACTCCAGTCAGGAAATGGGCGGACTGCATTGTGTGTGTCGCTGCAATAATGGATCCCTGGGAGAAAACAATCAGGGAGGTGGGGGTGGGTGGGCTGGAGGGGGTGCATCTCTGTGGGCGAAGGTTTCAACTGATGAAGGTTCTGACAATACACTGAGACAGAGAAGTGGTCGATTGTGCAAAGCTGTTTTTTTTTTTAGTTTTTTTTTTAATGGACGTTACCTTAAAATACCCTACTGACACAGATGCATCAAAGCGCATCTGCTTTTGTGGAAACGTGCTATTTCAATGGCTACTGGATGGGTATGTGGTTGTATGCTGGTTTCAAATGAGGAATCTTCCCCAATGGGTGAAATTGTGGGGAACTGAAGTACAAACAGTTAAATTGTTGCTACCTTGGCAGTGTCCCCTCCCCATGACTTTAGGTTTACACTCTAAAAAGAGACTGAACACACCACAAAACTGCATCCAATGTGCCTTTTTTGCTCATGGAAAACAATGCTAGCATTAGTATAACACCTTGGTAATGAATGTGGCCAGTAGTCAAGTCTGCCATGGAAAGTTAACTTAAGAACTTAAATCTTCTTTGAACTTATAGTCATCTTGCTTGAACCATTGTCTATACCACTTTATCCTATACAGGGTTCTGGGGGGTCTGAAGCCTATCTTAGGAGTCTTAGTGTATGAGGTGGGGTACACTTTGGTACCAGTACCAATCCATTGCAGAGAACACACTTACACACTCACTCACTGTGGGAGGAAACTGAAGTACCCAGTGGAAACCCACCAAGCATGGGGAGACCTTACACCCAGACACAGAAGCAAGAATTAAACCCTAAGCCTGGAGGTGCAAGGCGATAATATGAACCACTAAGTCACAAATCTCTGTTTTTTTTAGAGACCACGACTCAACAACTAGTCTGCACAGAAAGTGAAAACTAAGTGCAGGCATTAGTTGTTCATTTGGTGCTCCTTGCATAGCTTAAACATACTCATCATCCTCCAGTCTGCAGTCACAAGGAAACTCCTTGTGTAGATTTATTGGCTCTGCCAGATGTACCAAGAGAGGTGTTAGATCATATACAGTAATTGTGCTGATATTACGACTCAATGTACATGTATATCTCTAGCATTTATGGGGATATCAAAGCATAATTAACTTTGCTTAATGTATCTTGAGATGTGCTTTATTTCCACAGTAAACTTTAGATTCCAATTGAGACTGGGTTATACGGCAAGGTCGCCGTTTATGCATCTACATCTCATCTTGCTGTGGTTTGCCTAAAGCCACTTTGAGGAAGTGTCCTGTAAGAACACACCAATTCACCGTAAACGCTATGCATAATCTCTTGACATGAAACGTGACCTTCAAAGCCCATTCCATGGCTGCTAATTGTGTGTACTGATTTTCTATCCAGCATTCGCCTTTTTATTAGCCTGCGAAATAGCAAGTGACCTCTGAAGCAAGGCCGCATGCCTCCACTCAGAGGCGAAACTGTAAATGAGAGGTAACAGGATCATAATGGCTTCGCTGCAGCTTTCGGTGCTGTATAGCTCGTTTTTTGTCGCCTTTTAGACGCGGAGGTTAGTGAAGGTTTATGCGGAAGGTTAATGCTAACAACTGTGGATTTCCTGACCTGCATTCCCTCTCTTTCTTTCTCTCTGTGTCTCTTAAACACACACACACACACACACACACACACACACACCTCTGAGTGTACGTGCTTCTATACAAAGGTGTGAAGATGAATGGGCCATGCTTTCTGTCTGACTGCTGTGGGTTCTCTGTTCTGTTGCAAGTGCGCACACACACACACACACACACACACACATGTCAGGCTAAGCCTTGCATATACACACAATGCAAGGATCACTGTGATAAATTAGCATGACAGAGTACGGAATGAAAAACACGGTATTCATCACGCCGAGGTAAAAGATTGCTCTTTAGGTCGCCCACAGCTGCTGGAGCCTGGGAATGTGTGAGGGTGCACTCCATAACTATCAACACCGGCTCTACCGAGTTACTCAGCACTGTTCTATGCTTGTGACCATAAGGCACGGCGCGTGATACATCAAAAGGCGTTTGAGACAGACCGGGGACTATGTACTGAGAGCCGGGGTCAGCTGGTTCACCCTTACCGTGTGTGGTTTTTTTTTTTGTCACGATGAACAAGCCGCTATACAGACGTGAATGACAGGGGAATGTTTTCGCTGTATAAATAGGCCCTGACCTCTCACAGCATGCACACAGATTTCAGCGCACCCCCATACGTTTGCGAGGGCCAATTAAAAACACCCAGACGCATCAGGTTTTTCATACACCATTTTACCTTTGGTCGTTGTATTCTAAATGAAATCCATTGCCAACATCCTCCACTCCCAGTGAACCTCAAGTGGCATTTTCCCTCCATAATCCATCAGAACATTCATTGTAGTCGAAGACTTTCATCAGCCTTGCATTCAGGTTATATCTGTCGCGCTAACTAATTCTGTGAGGTGCTCGGGGACCAGGGTGCAACGCTTGACGCTTTTCAAAGAGCTATTTCTTTTTTTTATTGGGGGGGGTTCAAATTTCCTTCCTTCCCCAGATTAATGAAGCTCAGAGATAGGAAGTGTTTCTTGAGAAATTGCAACCTCCATGGTTTAATGTGTTTAGCTTTGTGAGCCTGGAGAGAGACGACAACAGCGGACGAGCACGAGAGAGTCAGTGAGAGAGAAACAAAGCAGACACGTTGATTTTTTAATGACTGATGATAATTTAAGGTGAGGTGGCTGCCGGTGAAGCAGAACAGCTTTATACTGTATTGTTTTAAAAGAACAGTGAAAATGTAATATGCAAGAAACGAAACATAACAGGACAAGCTTTTATTGAAAAATAATCAATCAACAACGAGTTGGTGTGATGAGGCCCAACGCAAAGCAGAGATATTTTTAGTTAAGTTTATTAACGGAAATCCCAACCCCAAATCCCCTGTAGTGTGTGAGTGAGCGTGCCAGGGTGTGTGTGCCTGTGTGCCCTGCGATGGATTGGCACCATGTCCAGGCTTTACACCACCTACTGTCCAAGTCCCCTGGGATAGGATCCAGGTCTTTCATAACCTTGAACAGAATAAGGGCAAAAGTGAGTGAGTGAGCAAACTTTAATGGCACTTTATGCTTTTCACCATTTGGAGTTGTTAAACGTTATGCTGTGCAAAGTTGGATTAGAATTTAAATTTAAAGTTTTCTCATTTCAAATGAATAAGACGACGAGAAAAGTCGCTTGTCCTGGTTCAGAGAAATTGGAAACAGTAACGTCATCTATTTCCATAGTGAAAAACACACTTGCAGTTACAGAGAAGGGGCGGAACGATGGCGTAGTGGTTAGCACTGTCGCCTTGCACCTCCAGGTTTTGGGTTTGAATCCCTCCTCGGAGCCTGTGTGAGTGGACTTTGCATGTTCTCCCCGTGCTTGATGGGTTTCTTCCGGGTACTCCAGTTTCATCCCACAATCCAAAGATGTACAAAACTAGCTTTCCCCAAATTGCTCATAGTAAGTGTATGTGTGTGTGTGTCCTGGAATTAATTTGCAGCCCATCCAGGGTGTACCCCACCTTATGCCCTAACTCTCCTGGGATCGGCTCCAGGCCCCTGTATTGACCCTACAGTATATACAGGACCCTGTATAAAGCGGTATAGACAATGAGTTACAAAGCACTGACACTGGCGACTCCTTCCAGAAATAAATAGATTTTACAAGAAACCTATAAACCTGACCAATCAGATTTAAGAATTCAGCAACCCCTTAAATCTAAAGTCTTGTAGCTAAACCTAACATGTTCACACGCTGAGCAGGTCCTCTGCATCTCCAAGCATAACAGGGACGTCTCATCACGAGCCCTGTATAGTTCCTATGGGGCTAATATCCTAATATTTTAGCTGAAGGGGTAACCAATGGAAGATTGAGATGATAAGAGAGAATAACAGATAGAGGCAGAAATAAAGAGTGGAAGGGATAAACGCATCCGAAAGACTAGAATGTTCCAGGCCTTTTGCGTCTCTCTCTCTCTCTCTCTCCCGCTCTCTAAGATCTGAGCAGATCGATACTCTTCAGAAGATAAACAGCAGCCTTGCCTGCACTGTTTCAGATAAGTTCCTATCACCTGCAATCAAACCCTGAAGTAAAGCACACCCAGCCAGCCAGGCCTTTTCAGCAGACAGTACAGTGCTCACAATTACTCCTGGTTCCGGACGTCATCCATTGATGGAGCTTATCGGCGTGTTACTGCTTGTTAGTGTGGATAGGCAAGTTAAACATAAAACCATGGCTAGTACTCATTGCTATAAGACAAAAATACAGAATAAAAGCACACTATGACTATACAAAATGACTATAATGAAATGTATGTTTTTTTATTGATTTTTTTTATTGGCTTCAGTCTTTAATTGAGATTTTTGTTCACCCAGGACCGCTTGCATATCAAGATACAATGCAAAACGACAATAATAAAAATATATATATAAATAAGATTTGTGAGACAATTGACGCGGCTGGTAAAGTGTGATGTGATTGTAATAAGCAGTGGGGCTGTAATTGATATGCTGTGATATTTAATCAAATCAGCTCCTGTCTTCCACTTTAAAATGTGTTGCAATGTAGTTTAGCAATAATAATAATAATAATAGTAATATTATACCATATAATAAGTTTTGACTTTTATTGATATTTCTTTGATAAAAGTAAAAAATAAAGATTAAAACATAATGGGTCATGATGCTATTAACAAATAATCACACTGACACTATAATATGAAGATGATGCAAACTCCAAAGTTTAGTATTTTAAAGTTGTACTAGTTTTTATTGTCAGCAATCTGACAACAATTACAAGGCGTAGCTCTTAAAACACAGTCATTTTTTAAAATCAGTTTTAATAAATATTCTTCATTTCAGCATAACCTAGCCAATATGATGAACTGAATTTTATTTCATTCATTATTACCATTATTACTACACAAACATGAATGAGTAAAAAATTCAAAATTGCTCACACAGGCAAAGAAATAGCACAGACACCTATGATCATGTTTTTTGGGTGTTTTCGATTGCTTTTATGGCACAGAAAAAAAAAATGTGCGAGTTCTACATTTTTGCAGCGCATATTTTTTGTTTTCAGAGCTGTTGTCGAAGATTAATCAACACCCCGCTGACCAATCACATTCGAGAAATCAGTCATACAAATGATGTTAAATTACATAATTATTCTTGTGTTTTTTGCATAAAAAATTATCCTTCAGAATTTGTAAAATATATCCGCATTTTTCATCAAGTGCTGCCTAGTGGAGGAGAGGCAGGATGCAAGTGCAAGCTGATATTTATCGAAGTAGAACTTCAACATATTAAAGAAAACAAGTACAAACAAGATGATAAAAACTGAAAACTATGGCTAAGAACTAGGGCTAAGACCACAGCTAATGCTAATAATGATTACGACGAAACAACAAGGTAACATGAACAAAGAATCACTGCAGTACACTAACCAGAACAGACAACAGAAGAATAAACTCAACAGATGCAAGACAAAGAACCAACTCAAACACAGGCTTCATATAAACAGACTAATCAAACCTAAACAAGGTGCAGGTGAATACAATTACAATGTCGCTGTGGTGAAATGCATGATGGGAAACGGAGTCTGGAACCAAAAGTCAACTTAAGAGTCTTCATTCATTCATCGTCTATATCGCTTTATCCTGTATACTATGAGGTCACAGGTGCCTGGAGCCTATCCCAGGATACTTAGGGCACTAGGTGGGGTACACCCTGGACAGAGTGCCCACCCCAAAACTCAGTAGTTGATAGTTTTTTTGGGGGGGAAAGTCAAGTAGCCTAATCTGCATGTCTTTGGACTGTGGGAGGAAACCGGAGTACCCGGAGGAAACCCACCAAGCACGGGGAGAACATGCAAACACCATGCACACAGACCCAAGATGGGATTCGAACCCGGACCCTGGAGATGCAAGGTGACAGTGCTAACCACTACACCACTGTGTCGTCTATACAGTAAGAGTCCTTGTAAAACAAAAAAGTAAAAAAAAAAAAAAACATACAAAATAACGACACATACAAGAGGATTATTACATCAACTTGTAAAATAATGAACTGTTCACCATGATGGCCAGTATGATGATAGCTCACCATCACGATGATATTGTAACAAGCTAAACCAGTTCCAGGTCAAACAGAATGATAAAAGTGGTTGAATTCATGCTGGCATTAGCTGTGTTTTTTTTTTTTTTCCCCAATCAGGAGTGTCTGCTTGAAATTCTCTCAGGCAAAATGCATCTACTCCATTGTGCTTAGGGAATCCAATTCAACGGCACTTTAAACCAATTTCCAACCTGGAATCGCTTATGTTGCTTTGGCTGAAAAGGTCATGGGCAAAACAACGCCGCTGTGTAATTCTCTTTCGTTTGCTAGCTAACGGGGAATGCACGATCACACAGAAAATCGGTTTCCGTTCTCAGAAATCAGCGATAATTCTTACAGGGGGATTATAATACTCTATATACGTGTACAATTGTTTATTGTGTGTGTCCCGTCTTCACGATGACGACCCTAACCATTTCCGACAGCATTGATGATTGTACGATTTACAGCCTGGACGAGTTGCAGTTAATTTATTGCCGTAAACTCGTGGCTATTCTTGGATGTACTCTAAAACATTTACAGTAGCTCTGATGCCTTTTGACTTTTGACAGCCAGTTAATCATGAAGCTGAAAGTGTGAAGGCTTAACTAAGCTGGAACACACTCTCATTAGACACACAGCGGGGTAGTGGAACATTAACCCTATACTGCACATACTGTAATATAATGCTCTCATAAAAGAAAATCCTTTAATGTCATAAAAATAATAATGTTTTACATTATATGATGTTTTTATGAATGTGACCACATGGTGACATTGTACAATAATGGAAATAGGTCTATCAAATACATACAACTGTAATTAAATAAATAAATAAAATATATATAAGCAAAAGGATGAAAATTACATGAAGGATTGTGTTTGCAAATGAATCTCTTTTAAATTGCACAAAGAGGCATCCTGGTACAGTAGTTGTTTGGTGCACCGCATGGTTTAGATTTATCTGGCTTGATTTTTTATTTTTTTTAATTTATGCCACATTCTGTTTGGTCAGAAAATGTTGACTAATTTTCCGTAGCATTATCTCTGGCTTTAATTCCTGTCTCAGGTTTATATTGAAGCACCTTTTTGTATGGTTTCTTTAGTAACAAGTCATTTACAAGAAGTCACGCTGTCGATGATCTACATAATTTGAGACTATGAATAAACAGCCTAAAATTCCACACTGTGTCAAATTCCATACTGTGTCAATTTTTCCATATTAAATTAATTTAAATTATGCTGATTAAATTACAGAAATGGGAACAAATGATTTATTGCAAAGTTCTTAAAGGTACAATTTGAAAAATCTGTTATTTCTGTACCAATCTTAGCAGCAACCGCATTTCCCCTCTCGTCTGTTCCAACCACTCAGCATTCAGCATCACCAAGTATACTACAGTAATCACCGTCCTGATCATCTGTTATCAAAAAGTCTTTCAGGAAGCCTGGAGAACTATTCCTCCAGGCTACATAAAAAATATAAGAAAGCTTGGCTCTTTGGAGGCAAAAAAAATGAAATAAATAAATAAATAATAATAATAATAATAATAATAATAATAAACCATTTACTCATTGTGATTTAGTGAATCTTTCCATGACAAGGTGTTTCTAAAAAAATATGGAAGGAGTCTCCAGTGTCAAAGCTTTATCAGTGTTCCAGCAGGGAAAAGTCTTCCGAACAGACTAGTTTATGGTGTCCAGTGTTTTCTCATCAATGTGACATGCTGAGATATTTTTTTTCAAGAAAGAGAGGAAAAAAGGAGGTTGGTGAGATAACAACTAATTACAGCGTAAAAGATATTGCAACCATTTTCAGAAACTTTCCACCATATTAAATGTTGCAAGAGGTCTTGTTGATTAATTAATTCATCAATTCAAATTTGTAATCCTTGCAATTTGATATGATAATAGAGGAAGTCACCAGAACATGCTGTCCAACGCTGAGATGTAACCCAAAAAGTAACTTAGCTTTACACCACCCATTGAACAGTGTTTAAAACGTCTCCAGGCTAAATATGAACTTCTACAGTATATACTCTATATTCTATACGTGGCATTTACAGCTTAATAGAAGATCTCAGAACACATTTGTGTGCATGCACGCCTACACACACACACACAGACACTCAAACACACACACACACACAGACACTCAAACACACACACACACACACACACACACACAAACACTCACACACACACAAACACACGCACAGACCAACACACCTGCGCTGAAGCAATTCTTCAACACACAGGCGTTCAATTTCTAGGAGTGCTTTTCCACGAAATGGTCTAGAGAAAAAGAGTAACAGTTTCCGTAACCTTCCAGCACATCTGGTTGGCCATCCACAAATCCACATGCACACAACACAATGTGAGAACGATAAACACCAGCCGCCCCTCCATCCCACAAACACTTAGGCCAAGGCCACATTCAGCGTCTATTTACAAAGCAGTGTCAGCCTGAGACAAAGATGAGGATGTACAGAGCATGTGTGTATGTGTGTGTCTTTGTCTGTGTCTGTTTCTCTGTCTATGTGTCTGTTTAGGCTTTTGTGAGAGACTAAATGTCCTCATAATGCAATATCCTATTCATAAAAGAGGGATAGTCTGATAATAGACTCACAATCACCCGGTCCTCACGAACAAAAAAAAACAAAAAAAAAAGAATCCTGTTATTCCAGGGCTGTAGTGGGTAGGACTATGAATTATGTTATCTTGGTAAAACAGTCCATGATATACTGGGGGGAAAAAATCCATGTATTTTATATTTAACTGCAATAGTTTCCTTTTTGATAATGGAGTTTAAAGTTGTGGTTGGATTTATGTCAAGGTGTAGTGTTAATAGTTACAGTAATCCTTATGTCAATGCAGGTCCTCACAAAGGCGTGTTAAACAAGTTTTGTGTGTATACTCATTTGTGGGTGAGGGCAAGATTTTTGTTTGTATTCTGAAATATCTGATGATTTTAACCAACATTTATTTATTGTAAAAAAGAGACAGATGAGATTTAGGTTTAGAAATAATGCTCATTTCTTTGCATTAAAAATCATCAATTGAAGGTCCTCACAAGAATAGTAAGTTGGAAATGTGTGTGTAGGGTGGGTGTGTAAGGGTCTTCAGATGCATGGGGGTAAGTGTGCATGTATGTGGGTGTTTTTAACCACTTGTGAAGACCAAATGGACTAAATGTCTGAACAAAAAATATATCTATTACAAAAAATCACCTGGTTCTGACATAATAATAATAATAATAATAATAATAATAATAATAATAATAATAATCGTCATCATCATCATCATAAAATCCTGTTTTTCACCTAACATGCAGCTCTATTTGAAAACAAATAAGAAATAAAAAAAATCATCTTTGGTAACTGAAGTTACCTTTGGGGTTGGATTAATGTTCATCAAATATAGTAAAAATATGTGTGATACTGTATGTGTGTGTATGTGTGTGTGTGTGTGTGTGAACAAACAGATGTCTGAAGATGTCTGGATGGTGAAAAATGCCCAGGGCTATACACTGATATGTTGAAAGAAAGTTTAGTTAAGGTTAGTCCGAGAAATTCCACTGGTTGAAAATGTGTTATAGAAACAACCTACGGTGTAATACGTGTCCAATCTATCAATACATTCAATTAAATGAGTTCATTCTTTTAAAGGTAGTTGTGAACTGACATAGCATAGATTACGCAATTTATAACCGCTCACAATAAACACAAATTCAGCATTTAAATGAAGTCAAGTTCATTCTGTTTTTCAGTAGAGATTATATTAATGTAGCATTTACAGAGGTGTCAACATTGCTAGAAATAAAACCTTAGCAGAGAGAGAGAGAGAATGAGTGAGAGAGAGAGTGAACTTTACCACGAAAAATACCTAGCATGTATTGGTGTATAAAACAATATTAAGAAGCATTACAATGATACACTGATCGGTCATAACATTAAACCACCAAGGATTTAGGTTCCCCTTGTGCCACCAGGGTGTCTCTTGCCTCATCGTGGCTTGACTCTACCTGACCTCTGAGGGTATATTGTAGTGTCAAGCACCAGGGTGTTGGCAGCGGATCCTTTGGGTGCTGTGCGTTGTGGGGTGGAGCCTCTGTGGATCAGACTGGTTTCTCCAGGGTATACCGTGGGTGCTCATTTGAATTGTGATCAGGGATTTTGGAGACTGGGTCAGCGCAATTTATGCTACATGCTGGCATGGATGAGCCTTGGTTGCCCATGATCCTGTCGCTAGTTTGGTCGTATATAATGATTGATTGATGTTGTTTGGTTTTTAATTTTATGGCTAATCAGTGTATAGTGTAAGCCATACGTAACAATAACATTCTCCCGCAGAGAAGACTTCACAACCAAAATCCTCCACATCCCACAACCCTTCCCTTCCAGTCTTAATCAGATGCTTATCTACAGTATATTCAACATCCGCATTTCCTTATTCCTTCACATTGGGTCTATTCTTTTTCCTGTTAAACAAAGCACAAAATGAATGTATAAAATGCATTTCAGGTTGCATTACAGTAACACACAGAAGTGACATGTGAGAAATTACATGATAGATTTCAGCATTTGGTCGGTTGTTTACTCAGGTGACCCATGCCTAAAGGAAGCATTTCTCAAACCAGCATAAAAAGCATGATTTTACATCCAGCCATAAACACAACCTTACGTGAAACAGAACGAGACAATTCCATAACCTTTATAAGCTCTAACAGAGCATTTCTACAGTGTTGTGACTTTCCTCTAGTTTATGATAAACCCATAATCCGATCAAGAAAAGCATGCATACAATTTTATGAGTGTTGCTCTTGAACTTGTTGATCTTTAAATTATTTTAACGTTTCCAACAGGACCATCACAAATCATATCCGGATATGCCCATGGTTCAGCTCTTTGTAAACAAAGTCCTACATCATACCTCAGCTAATGAAAGTTAATAAGGGCTTAATGCTAGCTTTTACGCTAATGGGTAAATAATTCCTTGCTACACTTTTTAGGAACTGCATTAAAAAAACTATTTAATAATTTATAATTATGATGGTGGGTTTCTTTGCGAGTCTCATGCCTCTCTCATGGTTTCTTCTTCATATCGGGTCAGGGAGTTTTGCCACTTTGGGATATGTTTCAAATATAATTTATGTATAAGTTCTTTAAAAACTGCTTTGAGCCAAAGTGTATCATTGAACGAACTATACAAATCGAATTCAATTCAACCGAAATGAATTTACCCGCAAACCAGATCATGCTTTTCCCCCTGAACCAAAACAGTCTGAAATATTTACGACAGTTAGAGGTCATTGTAGCTCTGTATTATACTTCGGCATGGATATGGTTTAGTATTCTGCTCGGTGTGTATCATTAAAGGCTACGTAAAAACACATCAAACATGACTGGTGTCAGTAGTGCATATATCAGACTTTAAAGGTTTCATGAAACATTCAGTGTTTTATTTAACATTTATCTTTGATCTTTTGGTCAGTCTCCTTGCTTGCCTTTTCACACAGTGGTCCAGTAGAAAACTGGTCATGAATGACACAGGGAATTTAAAATGCTGTCCACAGGCTCAAAAAGTTTCACCTGAACAATCTTTCTATCTGCAGCATGAAAAATATAGAACCCCGGGGATCCCCTCGTCTCGGTCCTTAAGGCCGTGAGTCAAACATAGTTCAGCGAGTTTCCTGTTTAAAGCCATGTAGTCAAAGTCATGTCCTTCGAACATTTCGAACTAAGCATAGTAATCTATCTTAGATTTAGTGGTCAAGATTATGTCATATGTAGCAATGTTTGGATTGGACTTGTTTTCCATTGGGAGATGGGTGAGGTAATCATTTCCAGAGTGTCTCTGAGATTTTAGTCTCTTCCGAATCTGTCTGATGTTAAGCAATGATGGCTGAATTATGTTCATAACATAGTCATGGAAACCAAACCAAATGCGATGGTAAAACAGTGTGTTGATAGTGTTCCATGGCTTAGAAAATGCGATTTTAAAAAGCAAAAGAGCTCCCGGTTGGTGCAACCATATGGCTAATGCTTTTCTGCTGACAGATGGCTGTGGCACTGCTGGGGTTCGAACTTGCATTGCTACAGCCATCCATTGTCAGGAGCCAAACCGCTGCTGTACGTTTGTACAAAGTGAAGTGTGTTCATTTAGATTTACCATATACACCAATCAGACATATATTAACAGCATAAAACATTATGCCCCGCAGTATTGTGTAGGTTCCACTTGTGCCAGGGCATGATGCCACAAAACCTTTGGGGGTGTGCTGTGGTGTCTGGCACCAAGTTGTTGTCAGCAGATCCTTTGGGTGCTGTGGGTTGAGGATGAGGAATCTGAGAATCAAACTTGCTGTCCAGAACATTCCATAAGTGCTTGATAGGATTGGGATCTGGGAAGTTTGGATACCGGTTTAATGGTCTTGGGCTCTTCGCTTGCTGGGCACTGGGCATGGCAGGATGTGGTGAACTTGGCATTCTGATATTGTACCTTTCTATTGTGGCCAGTACAAACTAGACGGGCTGTCCTTTGCTCTCCAAAGGCATAAATGAGCCTTGGGTTCCCCTCATCCTGCTACCAGTTTACTGGTATAATTGTTAATCAATGGTAATGTGTTAATGTTTTGTTGGATTAATGTTATGGCTGATTGGTATAACCAGAAACATGAGTTAAAATGCTTTAATGAACCCTCATGGTTTTGTAGTGTGTGTTAAAAACCTATGCTTTTGTACTGGTAAGATCATGAGCTACCAAAGATATAGACACGGCAACTTAGTTTCTGTTCCTGCCACTATAACTATTCCTGACACCATTTTTTCAAAACTTTAACAATCATATGTGCGTGGGTCTGGAAAATTTCCATATTCACACTCATGGACTTAAAGTTTAACAGAAAAATTCTATGTTGGAACAAACTCCATTGGCCTTTGGGGAACTCTGCATTATGCTATGCCGTATTCCCAAAATATTCCATGAAATATGGCAGGCTGTAAATCAGTCCTCACATTGACACAATTTACTTTTTTTCCTATAAAAGCCTCATTTGTTTTACACATGGCCATGAACTTTCTTGTACCATCTCAAGATGTTGCTACACTTTGAACCCACGGCGGTGTATAAGACTAGCCCATATGAGCAAAAACATATCCTCGTCCAACAGAGTGCAGCCGAGTTCAGAGCTGCCTCGTTGGTTAGATGAATTAGCGGACATGGAGGCATAATTTAACTGCGCTCCGTTGCGAAACGTCTTTAAGAAAATCTTGGAATACACACAAGCTGACAACATTTGCTGTGCTGACCTCCACGAGTAAACATTCTCATGTCTGTTTGAGACTCACTTGGCCATGTTGTTTGGCCCATCGGCGGGAAAGAAACAGATCTATTGCACAGAAGAGCTTGTGTGAAGGACTCCATGTTGTTGCCAAATTTATTAGACGTCTTGCAGACTCGGGGGAAGATTCAGAGCAGGCGGGCGCATCGAAGGAACAACACCACAACAGAATCTATCAATACGGCCCACCCGACTATCATGTTCCTGCCTTCGAGAGACGCCGAGATCGGAATCACGATCATCTGGGATTTGTAGACGAGACTCCGGAGGTCCTATTACGGACCGATGTTATCAGAATGACACAGGATGCTGAATCCACAATTCCAATTATGAAATAATCACATTTCACACAGTAAATAGACTTGGGCCATATTTCTCCATTGAGGCCCCCTGCAAAAAAAACTAAACAAAACTCTCTCCACCCAATCGCTCATCATTTTCATTCTCCAAGTATTAGTCACAAGCAGACAGAGACATCTGACACCAACTAGTTTCTCAGATTGGTACAGTACTGAAAAAAAAAGTATCTGCACATAGGATGCTGAGTCAATAAACACAATTGGAATAAACAAAGAAAAGATGTGTTTAATAGTGAACAAGGGAGGCCTGTTTGTTTGGGATACCGAGCTCTTGGTGAAGAGTGCATTTATGATGTTGATTCATCGCAGGAAAAGGAAATGTATCGACAGACGTGCATTTGAATGATTCATACGCTGTTTATTTTCCGACATCTACAGCGGTAAACAGGCGTTCAGGGGCTCGCAGGAATGAGGCACGTCCTTTTTAGCTTTTGTAGTTTGACACGAGATATAATAAGCAGAAGAGAGCGATTCAAAGAGGAAGTGAAAACGAGCTCGCAGCATATTAGAATTTCATGCACCTGACACCTTTTGTCCCTGCGCTTTCGCTCGAAGGTTGTGATCTTGCTGTTGTGCTCACGTTTATTTTTCCTCATCCTCTCTCTTTTTCTTTCTCATTTATTTTTTTCTCTCACTGGATAATGAGACCTTTAGCTCTACACATTGGGTCACGCCTGTTTTCTTTCCCTTCAACCGCCAGGCTGTGTGCGAGTGCAAGCTCCAGCTGTTGACAACATCTGTACTCAGACTAAGTGTTAGCAAACTCACACAACCCTCACACCTCGCACCATGCTGCGGTGGCAAAATTCACACTCGATCCTCTTTAGGAAAGATGTGGATTTTTTTTTCTTCTTTTTTTTCATTATCATTTAAAACACCTTAGAAGTGTGATCAGGGATTCACATCCAAGCTGACATTTTCCTCTAAACCTACCCACACCTTTGGATAAGCTAAATCTAATATTCTGATAGCTCCTGTAATCCAGCGTAGCCTCACAAGGACTCGACATGACAGAACGCGACTCAGCGACAAGGTCCTGGAATGCTGAGAACTCTATAGGAAGCGCGTCCTAAAATAAGCTGTAGATTAAAGGCAACAGCGGTGCCGCGCTCAGCAGAATGGGAAGTGGATGGGACAGTGGGTGCACAGATAGATTGTGTCTCATTTGCACTTAGGAGCTCATGAATAATTAAAATGCCAGTGATGGGCTTGTCTGGACTCCCGGCGCAATGATTGATGGAATGAAAAGAGGCTTTGTCTGCTTGCTCCTGATGGAGAGACTGAGTGAGCGAGCAAGTAAGAGAGAAAGAGAGAGAGAGAGGGAGAGAGAGAGATCAAGAACGAGGGGAGAGTCCTGAAGAAAAATCGACTGAATTAGCACTATACAGCCCTCCGTCGCTTAATGAAGGCTAAAGCACAGGCTCTTAAAATGGCATTCATTTACAGTTCTAGGCTGTGAAAACACTTGAATTTTGTGTTTAATTAAAAGAACTAGATCTCTTTTTTTATGTAATGTGAGCACAGTTATGATGAATAAATGGATATCTTCCTTTTAAACTAGCTGGGGAAAAAAAAGTAAAGCACTTTAATATACTCTAATAGATATAATAGATGGCGTAACATACAGTAAGTGTTCTAAATTACGCTTTCGAATTTAGTTTCGTCTTGAGCCGCATTGGCCCTCGAAGGGACATAAATGTTACTAATAGAAACAGAGCAAATTTATTTCCTTAACCTATTAATGAAATTAAATCAATGGGCTCGCCTTATAAAGTGGACCAAGAGCAGCCAGTTGCACCAGTTCGGGTGTAGGTCAGGATGTAAAGTTATTGATTGGAGTGCTTAGCGAAGCTCAAACTAGCATGGTGAAGGATAACTTTTACAGTACCCATAAGGTGTTTTATAACCAGTTGTGAAAAGGAAAGTGATCCTAGATGCACCTTTTGCTCTGCACACAATACACTTGGGCACTAGTTACCAATAAATAGAATCACTGAGCGGTTTTGTTTATAATGGGGATGTTGCAAGCACTTTTGCATGCACTGGTACTGCGGTTGTAGATTTTTCCTTTATTTGACACGACATTTTCAGTTATAAGCAAAATGGCATATTGTACAAGTAAATGAATAGAACACTCACTCACTCACTCACTCACTCACCATCTATACTGCTTTATCAGGGTCATGGAGCGCCTGGAGCCCATTCAAGGAGACTTAGGGCATGAGGCGGACTACACACTGGATAGGGTGCCAATCCATCACAGGGCACACACACTTATACCCTATCTCACCTACGCAGTTTTTGCGGTCGCTGTAAGTACGGTCCATCATGACTCACCGCGAGTTTTGGCGCTGTGATTACGTTACCATTTTTCCGCGCAAAAAATTAAACATGTTTAATGTTTTAGCTTTCCGTGAGGGCCGCCAAAATATTTTATTTAAAAAATATTTTATTTTATTAAAAATGTTATATTTTATATAACACCGCATCTCACCGCGAGTCAAACCGCACACTCAATTGCAAGCACAAATTAGACTACTCTGCATGTCTTTTGGACTAAGGGAGGAAACCGGAGTACCCGGAGGAAACCCTACAAGCACACAGACCCAAGGCAGAAAACTGAACCATGAGGATGGGTCCCCTTTTGAGTCTGGTTCCTCTCAAGGTTACTTCCTATTACCATCTCAGGAAGTTTTTCCTTGCCACTGTCGCCGTCATCCTCGGCTTGCTCATCAGGGACAATCTTATCATTTTGATTCATACACATTCACATTTCATACAAACTTAAATAATTCTTTTGATTGTGTAAAGCTGCTTTGCGACAATGTCAATTGTTAAAAGTGCTATACAAATAAAATTGAATTGAATTGAACCATGGAGCTGCAAGGCGACAGCACTAACCACTAAGCCATCTTGCCGCCTATGTATAGAGCTTAAAGTACAATGAATACATTAGCTACAGTATGTGAGGCATTTTTATCTATGATGGGTATATAGTCTATAGGTGTACAGTATAAATCACTCAGTTTGAAGTTTTATGTTATGTCATAGGATTATTAATAATTCTCGAGCTGTACGAGCAGAGGCACAACTAAAAAAACAAATGTCTTGCTTCAAGTATAACTGAGCTTCCAGCCATGCCACATCAACACAAATCTAATTGTGTACACACACGCATACACACGAGAACAAATCAATCATCCCACACACTCAGAGTGGAGCGATGGCTGTTTTGATGATTTGTCATTAGAAGAATGAAAGCAGACAGCAGCTGTACGCATGCATTTTATAAATGAGCGTACTCTGGTTGTCAATTGTGTCTATGTATTGTGTTTACATCTATACTGTAGCTTGGCGGTCTGAGAGTAAAACGTGTGCAAGGATGGGATTCGGTTCATTTACCTATGCTGGAGATTGAGGAGCCGCTCAAGGGTTAACGATGTGGCCTGTGCCATCAGCCATCAGGTCACTCGAATAATTAGTCAACTTACTGGATGGTATTTTCATTAACGTACGTCATTTGTACATGCGCTCATGTTACCACCTTGTGGATTGTGTTTGACATAAATGATTACAACTATCACATCACACCATTGTCACATACAGTGCATGAACACTCCTGAGTTGATTCTGTGTGTATTTGTATTTGTAAGTGTCTTTTATGGATGTTCCTGACTATGACTCCATTCACACCCACCATCTATAAGTGTGATCCAATCGCAGTTGGACACCTGAGACACACAGCGGTTCACACCTGGCTTTATAAATGTGTCTCTAGTGAGCACGTGTGAAGGCTTTCTTTAGCAAACATGATGCATGATATTCAATCACACCCATTTATTACATCAGTTATTTGTTGAGTATAATCGCAGGCTCATGTACCTGTACGGAGTGTTTTAACATCTTAATCCGTTAACCGGCCTATTCAGCATGATTTACAAACACTCTCACAGTGGTTACGTATTGTACCTATGAGGCAATGACCGAGTGATCAGGTGCTCCTTCGCTTGATTGCTTGTCCAGGATGCACGAGGCATGTTCACAGTTCCTCTACAAATGTGATGCAATCTCCAAATGGCCACACCGTAAAACTCTTCACTAGCACATCACAAAGACTTTCAATTGTGGCCAAGTCATGTGCCAAAATGATTCGTCATGCTCCCAGGACCACTGTTGATGCGATACCCTGTTCCTTTGGTACTGTAGATTCAGGTTATCAGCGGACTTCATTTTATTGCCACATAACTTTGCTGAGTGTAGAACGTACAGTACCAACTAAAGCACCCCCAGATTATAATATTGCCTCAAGGGGCTTGTACACTGGGTACTATGCATTCCCTTCTTACCCTGATGCGCCCATGTCTCTGGAATAAGATCCATCTGAACTCATCAGACCACATGACCTTTTTTTTATTCTTCAATCTTTATACTTAGGCAGTCGGCAGACGCCCTTATCCAGAGCGACTTACATTTTTATCTCATTATACATCTGAGCAGTTGAGAGTTAAGGGCCTCGCTCAAGGGCCCAACAGGGACTTGGTGGTCATAGGATTCGAACCTGGGACCATCCGAACCATAGTCAAATGCTTTAACCACTGAGTCTCTTACAAATTCAAGCCTGTCTCTAAATAAAACTAACAAGTTGTTTTCTTATGTTCACACAATTGTTTAGTCCCAATTGAGTAAGTTCTTGCATTCTACGTGTAAAAATGCTCTTACAGTAGTTTCACTATTAAACATAGCTCTGATTTCTACGGTAGATTTTCTGTTTAACTTATCTCTGATAATAATTATTAAAATTTTTTATTGTTATATATTTTTTTTAGAGTTCTACCTTATCCTTCCAGGTTTTAATGTGTTGCACAGTTAGTTCTTAAACCAATTCTAATACTTTCCACAACCATCTTAGTTGTTTTTCTATCTTGGGCTTGCTTGTTTAAGAAATGAGCATCTACTCACTACAACAGTTAGGGTTAAAAGAATTGTGGGCAGCAGAGTCATTAATTACTGTAGTACTGTAATTATCTAATCAAAGCCTCTTTAATTATTTGCTTATTTAAATTCAAATAGTGACTTTTATCAATTTTTTTTGCAAGACAATGTATTAACCCATATTAAATGTATTAAATGTGTCTTTATCTATTTAAATATCTATCTAAATTTGTGGTATAAGGGAATTTTAATGCACTGGAGTCATTTTAACACAAAACTTTTTTTTTTTTTTAATTTACTTTTTTGTTTGGATTACCGAACAGGTAACCAAATGTATTTGGCTGATGACAAAAGAAATACAACGTTGCGTAAACAAGGCATAAGATACTCAACCTTACAAAATTGTATTTCTCTGTATTCAGTTCTGAGAGAAAGAGTTCTGCTGTACAGAAAGACAAACAGACATGTACATGGGCTTCGACCTGTAATAATAATATCACCGATTATAAAAATCAGTGAACAGATCAGCTTATTTTTTTAGCTTTATCCTGTTAATTATTTCTACAAGCTCTTTTCTCATCAGCGGCGGGTACTTACGCTAGTATGAAATAAATTCATAACTGAAAAAGTGTATGTTTTTAGGCTTAATCTTTTATTAATCTGGAACATCAACTATAATATAAATAGATTTATTCCCATGCAAAAATAAAAAAAAAATGCTTAAATGAAAAACTCATCTTCTAACTCTCACCTTAAGAGATTTTACCTTTTAATACAAAATAAATCTCAAGCATTAGCTACTTGATGGATTAGATAATTTAGTGCTTTCTACACATCAAACTCCGCTCTAGGGTTCTAGCTAGAACATCTTTAAAAGATTGTATTCCTGTTATTGTTAATAATACAGTAGAAATAATCAGTGAAAGCTTTTGAAATGGCTGGGCTAAAAAAAAAGTGTACTACCTGTAAGTAATTCAGGGATATAATTATGAAACGATTTCTCCAGTGGGATCTCTTCACAGACACGGTGTACGTGTATGACATGCACACAGTGAAAGACGGCTAAGGCAATATCATGTACTGTAGGATTGGTGTGTTTCTTTTTTTAGAACAGTAAGCATGGCGAACAGAAAATCTGCTCATGTCTTAACAAGCTTTTTCATCCAAAGTACACAAAATTGTCTTTTCATAATCTGTGTAATTTTCCAAGAGATTTTCAACTGTTCATGTTAATTATACCTGTAATTATTTTTCATATGCACTTAGTCCATCCATGCTGAGATTTGTGTTTATGGATGCATCAGTGAAGCCGGTTTAAATCGTTTTGCCTCAATGCACATTAAATAGGGAAAATGTATTCATTTGACATGACTGTTAATGATGATCAAGTTGATTATGAACCTTATTATTATTATTATGTAAGTTTCCTTTAAATAGTGAGAAGGTTTTTTTGTCCATTTATACTAAATAATTATTCCGTACTACACCATTAAAAAAATTAAAGAGAACAAAACAAAACATTTATTTATTTTTATACTTGGGTTGGATTTAATTCAGGAAAAAATTGATTAGCTGACAACCTGACAAAAATACAAACAGCCTATAACAAATAAAATATATATATAATATATATATTGTAAAAAAATAAATAATAGCAGGGTACACCCTGGACAGGGTGCCAATCCATCACAGGTTGTGCGCACACACACACAAACATTATGGACACTTTGAGAACACCAATAAAACTGCCTGTCTTTGGACTGTGGGAGGAAACCCATCCAAAACTTGGGAGAATATACTGAGTACACCCAATCCATCACAGGGCACACACTATGGGCAATTTGGGTACGGCAGTTAACCTAATCTGCATGTCTTTGGACTGTGGGAGGAAACCGGAGTACTCTGAAACCTGGGAAAAACCTGGGAGGAAACGAGAATCAAACCCTCAACCCTGGAGGTGCAAGGCCACAGTGATAACCACTGCACCACCATGTAACAGCTGTACAAAATTCATTCATGTGAATATGAGGGCCATTAAATTTGTGTATAATAAATAAAGCTTGTTTTGCATGTTTTCCTGGTTCCACCTTTTTGTGTTTCTCAAGTCAGGTATGTGGTTTGTGTTTGTGCACACACACGGTAGTTTAGTTGTCATATTTGATTCTGCCGATTTAGTCTTTATGAAAACTGATGTCAGTGCATGTACCGGTTGGAGTTCTATTTCTGATTGAAACAATTTAGCAGCAATGGTGATTAGTGATTTGTAAAAGTATCCATAGGAAATAACATCTGCATAATTTGCATTTTTTTATGTTTTGATGGTTCATTGGTCCATTGAAACCCTCTGGTAATAAAATAAACGTGTAAACTATTATTTATCCTGGCAATAATTTAGCTCTTACCTGAAAAAGTTTGAGTAAAATGTACTAAAACAATAAAACTGCAAGTATAATTCACAAGTAAACCCTAATTTAAATGTTTATTTTAGCTCAATAGTTAAGGCACTGAACTCCACCCACAATCATCAAGTAGTCAGTGTTGGGCCCTAGAGCAAGACCCTTAACCCTCAAATGCTCAGATGAATAATAAAATAAAAATGTAAGTCACTCTGGATAAGGGCTTCTGCCAAAGGCTGTATATATATATATATATATATATATATATATATATATATATATATATTCATACAGTATAGATAGATCGATA
>JAOVVA010000009.1:1034397-1049158 GCA_028565275.1 Leiocassis micropogon | reverse complement strand
GTTCAGCTCTGTCAAGGCTCAGTTTGCATAGTAATGTAATGCTTTTCAGGTATGGGGTGGATAAGTGTGAGTAAACTGCCCCCAAGCCTAATACGTAGTGATCCCGTGAGGCCGAAGTGAAGCATCAGAACTGTTAGCAGTAGTGTACAGACAGCCTGCAGAATTAGAAAGAAACCCAGGGGGGGGGCGTCTGAGGCTGCGATTCCAGGTTGTGGCGAGCATCGGTCCTCGTCATGGCCCTGACAGAGTTATTAGGATTTTATTCCCAGTTCCCTGCTCCTTTCATTGCCTATTAGGCATACAATCCATTACAGGATGGCCACACCAGCTCCCCAAATTACACACTGGGGAAATATTCCATCAGCATGGGCACTTGCACTCTCTGGCTACTGACATGAGGTAGAGAGGAGGAATGTCAAGGAAAAAAACAAAACAAACAAGCAACAGGAGATAAAGAGGCTAACGCAGTGACAGAAGTATAAATCAGCCTTCAAATCATATACTGAGCTTTGTTATGGAGAAAATACGATGAGTGCGCATATAATATCCAAGGACATCACTCACTTTATCCTGTATACAGGGGCAGAGGGGTCTGCAGCCTATCCCAGGAGACTTAGGGCACAATTGTAGGACACACACACACACACACACACACACACATTCATTCACACACTATGGGCAATTTGACAACGCCAATTAGCTTAATCTGCATGTTTTTGGTCTGTGAAAGGAAAACAGAGTACCCAGGGGAAACCCACCAAGCGTGGGGAGAACATGCAACTCCATGCACACAGACCCGAGGTGGGAATATCCAAGGACGTGTCCTTGGAAATCTTTCAAAATGGTCTTTGTGTAATACTATGGTATGGTTTAGTTATTTATCAGACAAATACCAGACGTGAAGTAGGAACGCAATCTGACAGGTTCTTCAACTAAAAATGCTCTGTGACATGAGCGCCGTTGTACTGTATAACAGCATTCTCAACCAACAGGATCCATTAAACATTCTTAATATTCATCTAATCTACAACTGCTAGATGAGGCGTGAACTAGCTAGAGCTTGCGGTTATGTTTGGATTTGCATAATCATATTCTTAATACTATTAACAAATGTTACCTAAATTTTTGTCTTACAAACCAGGTGTCTATAAAGACTTGGGTAATTTTCATCACTAGACCAAGAAACCACAGTCCATTTACTGTAAATAGGACAAACCCAGGCGTTGTAAATGACCAACCATACAAAAACAGTATTCACTAAAATCTCGTTTGCTAACCACTAACAATAAATGAGACTTATGAATGATATATAGGGTTTAAAAGTATTCATACTCCTTGAACCTTTTCACATTTTGACACGTTACAACCACAAACGTAAATGTATTTTATTGGGATTTTATGTGATAGACCAACACAAAATAAAACATAATTGTGAAGTGGAATGGAAATAATAAATGGTTTTCAATTTGTTTCTATGCGTAAAAATACAAAAAAAAAAACACTACAAATCCATTAAAAACTAATAGTCCAGTGGAACCTTTGGAAATCACCTAATTAGTAAATTATGTGCCACTTTGTGTTGGTCTATCACGAAAAAATCCCAATAAAATACATTTATGTTTGCGGTTGTAATGTGACAAAATGAGGAACAGTCCAAGGGGTATGAATACGTTTGCAAAGTTTGAAAATTTTAAAGAGATCAGGTTGTAAAATGTTGGTAGCATTCTCGGGAAAGTCGGGTCAAAATGCCCAAAAATGCCCCGCTTATTATACAACAGTTGTAAGACGAGCATGTGAGGCTGAGTGTAAGCTAGCTAGCTAGCTATAAGCATGCAGGTTCTCTGGCTAAAAGTGGCTCTTTTCCAATATCCATCATTAAGGTTAACATCCCATGAATCAAGCTATTTTGAATCAAGCTGCATTCTCTTGAAAAAGAAAAAAAAAATATATATATATATATATAAATATAAATTTCATGACCTTTGGGAAACCATGTTTTTAGTATCGGAACATTTGAAGCCCACAGTTCCGATTTAACCCACAGCATCAAGTGGGAATTCAGAGCCATGTTTATGCCTGTAATTTTCTATATCACTTTCAGTGAAATGGACTATTAAACAAATCATTATGTGTAAGCTTTATAAACACAAGCCAGCAGGCGCAAAGCAAATGAAGCGACTCATGTGCATTCTCTGCTTTTCCTCGACTGTCGTCAACTGGGATTGTTCCTGCCACGCAAACCATGTTTCTTTTCCGTAGCAGCCATTCTGAGTTTAATTTCAGATTTCATTTTGCAGAACTGCGGGATAAGCATCGGCTTCCCACGGCCAGCGAGTCGGCGTGATTACAGCGGCGAGCCTGAAAATTGTCACGTCTGCACCCTTCTCCCTGACAGAGTCCATCGATTTCGCACTGACTCGCACAGAAGAGTCGAACCTCAGTTCGGCCCACCTGACCGAGCAACTATGAGATTATCAGCAGCCTGGCTGCACCGCTCTCTGCTCTGGTGGGCTGCCATCTCGAGTGAAGCAGCGAATGTGAATGAAATATTCTGGAGAGAGTAAAACTTTGTTTGATAAGGGGGGAAAAAAGATGAAAAAAACAGATAAAAGCTTTACGCCGAGAAAGACAAGATCCATCAGCGTTGAAGGAGTGTGTCTTTTGCCGACGCCTGAAGCGAGTCCGACCGATGCTTCAAAGAGAATTCAGGCGACGCTCTAACAAAGTAAATTCTATTATTTCTAAAAAAAAAAACTGAAACTTGCCCGCTCATCCACTGATCCTCACTCCTCAATTGCGAGGACATAAACAGTCTGCATGACCTCTGTCTACTGACCTGAAAGTCTTCTAGGAGTGGAAGAAGCATGAATATGAGAATGCTCACGGCAGCAAAAAACACCTCGACGCATTAGAGTGCAACTGATATTGGAGAATGCCCATCTCAAGAACGTCTGTCTTGGAATTAGATTATTGATTTGGTTCTGCCTCTCCATCATTGCCCTCAAAGTCAAGACGATGGCAGCTCTTTCCCATCTTATCTTACAGCGTCCATTCCATAGAGTGGAAACTCTGATCGGCTGCTGCTTGCAAAGAGCATGTGATATAGTATATCTGTAATGAGTGCAAAAGCAATTAGGAGTGTGCTAGCAGTGTTCCATGCTTTTCAATGGAAAGTAGCAAGAGCATGCTCCAAGAGTTGTTCGAAGTGCTCAGATGGTGTCACAAACTATAGAATAGAATACGCAAAATGTATCCCCAAGGGGTGTTCAAGAATAACAGAACTCAATTATGAGACTAAACACTATGTTAATTTCTTTATATAATCCCCTGCTACACTAATGCACTTATCCCAGAGTTTTACTAGTGATTAAATTGCTATCAAGGTAGAAGGTTTTTCTCAGTTTCTGTTATGTGCAACTGATGTTTGTACAGTAAGTGCATCTACTGTATGCGTATGGTTGTTGACAAGTTATGCCGCCGATTTTCAAAGATCATCAAGAGTCGTTCCACCCGCTGAATGTTCACGGGAACGAGTACCTATGGCCTTGTTTAAAATGCTTGCACCATTCTAACGTTTTACTGCGACTCTTCACTCATCACTTTCTTGCCTTGATTAACAAGAAAATCCCAGTTTGACTTGAACACCACCAAGGAAATTATTACAGATTGAACAACTGACTTAAACTCGCATTTGGGAAACAATTGCAAGAAGTTATTGACTGCAACATACTCTAATCAACTCAGCATAACATAATGATCAATGATTGGTTGTTGGCAACTATGGTAATTGGTTATTGGGAAACATGTACAGGCAATAATTGGTTATTTGGACTATGAACAATCTATTACTGGTATCAGTGGGGACATTGGTGATCAGTGACTGGTCAGTGGACATACAGCCTATGCAACACTTTCAGGCTTCACACACTTAACCTGCTCTCTCAACTTGCATAAACAGCAGCTCTGATGCAAGCTGAGCTGTTTCAAGTCCAGCAGCTGCTAACGTCTGCTCAAAATGTGCTAGATTAGTCTCTAGGATCTTTTTAAAAAAACAAATGTCAAATACCAAATCCATTCAGCAGATCCTCACATGCTAATGATAAACAAGTGATGAAACCGAACAAATATAGAGATGCTTTCCGATTGCAATCCACTGCATGAAATTGATTGCACTGACATTTGACAGCGCATCTCGCATGTTCCCTCATCCTCTCATGACTGCAACTCAGCAAAAAAAATTTTTAAGTGGTAATGGCATGCTAATAGGAATGTCTAATGGAGTCGAGTTGCCTTTTTGTGCACATATTGACTAGAATCCTGCAAGGATATGATGACTTACTATTCTTTACACCTTCTCATCTACATTGTCTGCAGCTTGTAAGCTAATACAGTTCAAGCTTCACTGATCTATTGATCCCAAATGCAACTCGAAAAAGCGCTTTTTTTATCAAAGGAAAATTAGCTGGGGAAAAAAAGAAATGACAATCCGCCTTTCAAGCAGAGAGGATATTAGCATTTTGATAGTCTGAGGAGGGGATAAAGCTGTGTTTAAGGGGGAAAACAGACAGGCTGGGACATGCCAATATGATTCCATGTATAATGATTTGCTCTTCAATCAAGGGTGCAGCATGGATGTGTAACTGGAAAAAAACAACCAGACGCCTGCATTAACCTCAAGCATATTAACCAGGAGAACTTTATTATGTCTATATATATATATATCTATATTAATGGTTGAAGTTGCTGACACTTAACTGGTTCTGTCATGTGCTGGTGCACAATTGACTGGCTCTCTTTCCCAATCCTCTCATTTCGGACAGTCTGTAATAAACACTCCACGCAGGCTTGTCTGCTGCTGTCATGCTGAGCAGAATCAGCGGCAAGTGCATTAGCTGCTCTACCGGAGAGCATATTGATCGCCTCTGAACATGGTTTACAGCTACAGGGAGGAAAAAAAAAAAAAAGCCAGGGAGAGCCTGGATACAGGATAGGAGCGTGCATTTTATTCCATGGCCTGGATCTCGGCCAAAGCTTCACTGCTACATTACATAATTACAAACAAGTTCTTAGTGGGTGTCCAGACTAGGAAACTTGTAGATATGAGTATATAAGAAGCATAAAGAAGTTAGTGCAAGAGATGACTGGGAGCTATATATTGAGCTGGCTTCTCTTTTCATCACATTGTGCTTCACATTACAGGTGAGTTCTCAGCATGTTTACTTTAAATAGGAAATACTTGCTATAATTCGGTTTTGTGCGAAACTGCCAACATGTATTTCTATGAAGCAAAATTACGTGGAACAGACTTTCTTTTATATTACAGTATAACAACCATCATCAGAATCATCAATTTAAAAACAGCACATCAGCAGTGATTCACTTTCTGTTTAGATAGACATCAATCTGTGATATTTATATTATAACATCAGTGCCTTTGAGAAATAAGATTAGTATTGTGGGATCAAACACTGAACCCTAACCAGGATAAAGAAGACTAAATACTGCAGTGTTTATTATTATTATTATTATTATTATTATTATTATTATTATTATTATTATTATTAACTTTTTTCTAAATAATGTGTTAAAATATGTAATACAAAAATCATATATATATATATATATATATATATATATATATAGAGAGAGAGAGAGAGAGAGATATACATCTATATTAAAAGTAAACAATTATTAAGGTAATAGTAATACGAATATTATTTGAATTGCCTAAATCATTCATTATGATATAAAATAATAATAATAATAATAATAATAATAATAATAATTACAGTATTGATTAATAACATTTATCAATACATTTATGTATTTCTATTAGTGGCATAAGGGGTTTCTTACTACTAATGAATTTACCACAACTATGACCAGGATTTAAGCTTTTAAACATGTTGAAATTAATTAATTAAAAAATCCCACAGAGGCTCCCACAAGACAATGATATATGAGGGGAAATAAAACATTACACCTTAGCTGAAATCACTCTCCTGAATTTCGATAGTACTTACACCCTTGGCTTTCTTTATTTAAGCTATCAAGCTGATCGATAGTGGAGTAATTGTAATCGTCGGACTCAGTTTTCTCATCAAAGAGCAGAGTTCTACGTGAGAAACCCGGGTGAGCTTTGCTTCCTAAGCTCCAGCCGGCTGAACCCGCTGCTGCTGGAGCGGCACGCTGCCAGGGACACACTCTGCCCGCCATGCCCTTCAAGCTCTCTCAGCCACTGGAAAGCTTGTGTAACATCAGCATATTGAGTTCAGCCGCGTAGACGGAGTGCAGGCATTTCCTGTCTTCTGCTGCGGCTTTTGATCGATGGTGAAATGGAGGGAAAATTATCAGGCATGAATTGAACAAAGCAAATATGACAGGGTTTTATTCTCACTGCTTGCTCTTGAAGATGTTGTGCCAAATTTATCACTGGACTGTCTCATGATGAATACAGACCGGCTTTGTGTTTCGCTATTCAGGTGACGTAAAGAACTGCTTGAGTGTCTGCTGAGTCTGATTTGATGGAGTGAAGTAGTAACATTGGCACTGTGTGACCTTTGCTATTTATATAATTAGCTTTGAGGCATGCGGTCCTGGTCACCTCACCACTCAGTGAGGTCAAGTAAGTCCTGGAAAGCCTCTTTCCAAAGATTGTTAGGGGAGACACAGGAACATCACTGAGAATTAAAACTGAAGCATCAGCAAGGAAATGGTAATTACAAAATTTATCGCTTCTTGCTTGATCTATTGAAGTAATGCATGCATATGTTTTTACCTTAGATGTTTTTATATACTGTAGTAATGAACCTGTTCTCTTTTCAAATATAAAAAAAGAACCGCTCTGACAGGATGACCTCGAGTTGCCTTCTCCTACAATATAGTTCATCATTTTATTTGCTTTGTTATCTAAAGAACACAGGTAAGGTGACATTACTGTCAGGTTCAGTAGACATGGACAACCTAACTCCTATCTTACAGTGCACAATGCAAAATTGGCCATGTGATTATGTCCAGCTGACATGTCTTGGTATCAAAAATAAGATAAACATTCCGATTGTGCATTTTGTCTTCACACTATCATGCACTGTTTAGACAATGCTAGCACAAAGAGGGCCATTTTAACTTTAAGTTTTAGGTTAAACCTTTATTTGTCACATATACATTACAGCACAGTGAAATACCTTCTTTGTATATCCCAGCATAACTGGGGTCAGAGCGCAGGGTCAGCCATGATACAGCGCCCCTGGAGCAGATAGGGTTAAGGGCCTTGCTCAAGGGCCCAACAGTGGCAACCATTGATCTTCGGATCAGTAATTCAGTGCCTTAACCCTCTGAGCCACCACTGCCCCTCTGAGCAACAACTGGTTCCACCGATGACTGACCTAGGTCTGGAAGACCAAGAGTGACAAGAGAAGACAATTCGATAGAATCATTTGAGAACTTTTACAGAAAATGGTACCCCTGCTGTGCTGTTGGTATTCCATGGTTACACAGGGTAATTCAAGGCAATTCTGACTCTACAGTATGTCACTGACATAAAAACATATTTATGAAATCTCATTTATTTGACTGGATGCTGTGCCGGTCCCAAACCCGAATAAAGTGGGAGGGTTGTGTCAGTAAGGCTATCCGGCATTAAAACCTGTGCCAAGTTGTTCTGCGGATTAAATGGTCCACTGTGGCGACTCCTCGATAGGAGCAGCCAAAAAACTAACAACAACAACAATGTTTTGTATCTTTTTTTCCATCAGTATAGTATATTTACTGAGTCACTATTGATAACTCTTTCATACAGATAGTACAGCATCAGAGATATTCTCGACCATGCAAGACCCCAAACAAAAGTCCCTGTAATGTACAGTATTACTGGACAGTCCACATTTCCATAGTAAAATGCACTTGTGTGTGAAATTGAAGCTGTATTTCTTTATACAGCTCGGTTATCTACAGTATCTCTGTATGGGGGCACATTATGCATCCGTCATTAAAGTTACTGCTACCAAACAAGCACACACCCACAACATTGACGGCCAATACGTGTTAACATGTTTTCCAGATTCCCACTGATACCCACCATTGTCTACTGTAAACATCAGTTCAATTGTATTTTATTCACTTTTATTTGATTTCTTTGTTTTTGTTTTGCTGTGTTTCTTTCCTCTTCTTTTTTAAACACTGAGCAGCTGTAATAAGGCACAGCAATTTCCCACTGAGATTAATAAAGTTTTTTGAATTTTAATTCAAATATTGAAAACAATTTGGTTGACTGAAGCGACAATAAAAAGTGACTTGGAGTGTGAAGTATAGTCTACACCGGGCTTATTCGAGCTAGAATGTGCAACGCTCCACGCTTGCATAATATCCCTTGCTTACAAAGGCTTACTCGCAAATCTTTTCATGCTTAACCACTGATTCCCAGCTATAAATATGACGGTTTAAAGAGGTTTCACACCAGCTGCTCATCTTACCACTTCTGACTAGCACCACAAATGCTGAACAAATAAAAGCCCTATTTTGATCTTGAAGCAGATTCTCCATGCAGTAGTCTTTTTAATCTTCAACAACCCCTGTCATCACTTCACTAACCAGACAAGAGAGATTAAATTAAACTGACAAATAGAACTATGCAATGAATAATCCTTTTTCTTACTCTTTTTTATGTATCAAATAAAATAAAAACATTTCATACACTGACCTTGCTGTAACCTTGACCCCCTAACAATTGTTTTTGAGATATTGCTCTAACAGGAATCATGGATGGACAGATGGAAAAATCGAGAAAAAAAAAAAACATAAAAGAAATCTAAGAAAATCTGAAAGAACATTGTTTTTATCAGTTCCATAAGTGGACACGATTAGCCGCAACAAACAATTTGTTCCAGATCCGTGAAGGTTCATGTTTAAACATCAGTTTCTGAATTGTGACCTCACATGTTGATCAGTTCTGCATTTACAGTATTTATTTTTTTCCAGTGCTTGGTGTTGTTGTTAGTTTTGTTTTGCTAGTTTCATGTTAACCCTTAAAACTTGGAGCATCATTTGTTCAACCTATATGCAATATGATGAAATTAATTTTATTTCATTTTAACCAACTATACAAATAAGCAAAATAAACAGTCACTTAGACACATACTGTACAGTTTGATCACGTTTTATGTTATGGTTGTTTCTGGTTGTATCTATGACTAACAATTAATAAAAATATGAGCATTTTAAGAGTTTGACATTTTTTTTTTGCTATGTCATTCCAGTATCCCGGCAGCGTTTAAATTTTTTAAAAATAATGATAACTTTTTTCGACATGATGTATTCAAACACCCCAATGCAACATTTAACATCTGAAGCTGACACATACAGGCAATACTTCCATGTAAGGAGTTTTTATTTATTTATTAAAATCATCTTGCTAAAAGAAACAGTCTTGTTTTTTGGCCAAAGTGTTTCATTATCCACATGTCCATTCTCTATACCACTTATCCTGTACAGGGTGGCCGGAGGCACCACAGCAGTCTTTCCAAGGAGCTTCGGGACACTAGGCGAGATACACCCTGAACGGGGTGCCAGTCCACTTCAGAGCACAAGCACACACACTCATTCACAAACTACTTTATGGGCGATTTGGGAACGCCAATTAGCCTAATCAGCAATCAGTCTTTGGACTGTGGGACGAAGCGGGAGTACCTGGAGGAAACCTACTAAGCACAGGAAGAACATGCAAACACCAAACACAGACCACGAAGGCGGGATGCGAACCCTTGACCCTGGTTGATATGATGATAACCACTATGCCACTGTGACGTCTTATGCCCAGACCAGAAACCCTAATTGATTTATAATTAGATATCCTTTTTCAATTTGTTTTTTTATTTGTTGAATCTTGATGGTCCAATTTTGTATGTTTTGCAGGATCTTAGTAAAGGAGGTTTATTTATTTTTATCTGCAGATATCCTACTGACAGCTGTGAAATTATGTGGAGAGCCTCCACAATAAGTGTCCTGACTTGCTTATGCTAGTTCTAGTTTTAAACGCTGAAAGATTTACCAGCTAAATGAATAGCCGGTGATTTCATGTTCTACAAGTGGTAAGATTTTACCTTGTAATTTTATAGTTCTACTTCGCTGAAAATTGCTGTCGATGTTCCAAGGACTATGGGCACCAGGGATTCACTGTTTGGTATTCAGTGCCAAATTTTGGCTTTGGCTCCCGCTATGAATTTTCATTTCCACACCTCACTAGAAATGATAAAAGCTTTCTCTCACCTGTGTGAAACAGAAAGCAGAAAGTGGCACTTTGTCTCCTCTATCATGCATTGTGCAATCTCTGTTCATTTTAATTAGGATTGTGCTGTATGCTAATAGATAGGAGCCCTTTGGTGTACTGATACACATGACCGTGGTGACATTAGAATACATGTAGGAAAAACTCAAGAGGCAATCGTACATCAGACGTAGTGTTGTTTAAATCAGTTTGGATCGTGGCAATGAGATGCTGCCTAATAAATAATTGAAATCAGACTTTAATCAACAGCAGACTAATCTTCTCTCATCCTATTTGCCGATTGAAATTCGAAAAGTAATTAACATTCAGGCAAACAAGTCTTTATTAAACAGCGGTTTGCCTATAAAAGCACCACTTTCTCATAGCTTTTCTTTGCCCTCGGTTGTATCCGTGTCTTCAGTTGCGTTTCGTCGAATGTAACTCGATGAAGGACAGGGTTACGCAAGAAAACCTTGCTCATAGGATCAGGGAGTGAGTAAAAGCTGAGTCCATGCAGAAGATTTCATGGCAGCTTTTAAAGGATTAGGATAAAACACTCTGCCTTTTTGCACTTCCTTTCCCCCTCCCCTCCACCATCTAGTCCTTGTCTTTCTGAGACCATCAGCCAGCACATTTGTCATTGTGGACCGTTTGGACGAGACGTTACAAGTTTAGGGTTTAAAAGCTGAGGAAAATAAGAGGAGAAATGAAGAACATCTTGAAAAGCTTGTGATGTGTTAGCAGTTGTTTTCAGCAATGATGTCATAAAAGGACAGTTACAGAAACTAATTCATTCATTCACTCACTCATCGTCTATACCACGTTATCCTGTGTAAAGGATCATGGGGAGTCTTGAACCTATCCCAGGAGACTTAGGGCACGAGATGGGGTACACCTGAATCGGGTGCCAATCCATCACAGGGCATTCACTCATTACAAGGAATTTGGGAATGCCAATCAGCTCAATCTGCATGCCTTTGGACTGTGGGATGAAACCGGACGACCCGAAGGAAACCTTCAAGCACAGGGAGAACATGCAAACACCATGCATGTTGCATGCAAAAGTGAGGCGGGAATCGAACCCAGAACCTCGAGGTGCAAGTAAATAAAGTAAAAATCTCAACTGTTGGCTCCAAAAACAAAAGAAATAGTTTTTCTTCTCTAATTCAACATTTTCCATGTTTATGGAAAAGTCATGTTAATTCAGTTCAGAGATTAAAGATGAATGTGTTGTGCTGAGGCTCAGCTTGACTAATTTATTAGTCATCTATAAGATGTAAAGTACCTTTGTATTGGTGGTATAAATATAGGTTGAAGCTTTGAAAGCTGATCTGTTTCAGCAGAGTGCACAGATGAGATGGTGAGAGAGTCAAACTAAAGGACTCAAGACTGATTTATGCTCCTGCATCAGATCTACATGAGCCAACATGGTCGGTTACGCAAGTGGCCTATGATGATGTCACCATTTATACTTGGTGTGATAGTGTGGCTCCCCAAGAACACCTCCAAACTGCTAGTTCTGGTCGTCTGGTCGTCTGGTTATCAATCATCATTCTACTGTAGAGTCTCTTCGCCACTCTCTGGTGAGTTATTGGTGTACTACAAATAATGGTGAATGAAACTGAGCTTCTTGTTGGAGATGGAGGAAATCCGTCGAACAACAGTTACGTTTACTGAAATTATTGCAAAATTAACGAGAGAAGACGTCTGAGAAAGAAGGCGGAAAAAGAGATGCTACCAGGTGGACCAATTGCGGTCGGTGTGCACATCAGGCTATGCTGTAGAGTATACATCTACCTGTATACCAGATGTGCAATATGGACTTGAGACAGAAGCATAAATCAGCCTTCAAGCAATGCTGCGTCTCTTACTCTACATCGATTTGAGACAAGGGTGAATTCCATCTAAATGGTGTTGTGAGTAAAGTAGGCAACTAGACAACATGCTTTTGAAGGAAGTCGAAGCTATAAAAATCACAGACGCTGCTGAACATCACATGGTAGTTATGAAAACATATTTGAGTGATGAGTTATTAATTTTGCCCACACGAATCTGTTGAGTCTGTTACAACTGGGCGTATTTCAGTCTGGATTGTTTTCAGACATCTTTTTGTTTACTTATGTTGGATTTATGGACACGCCCTCTGACCATTTCTTGATCATAAAATATCACAAACATGGATTGAATATTGAGCTTCTGGCTGAATATGACTAGCAGCTGCTGTTTTTTATTTTTTTTATTTTTTTTTTATTAAATCATATTGCTGCATTATTAAAGTGCTCTTTGAACAATGACCTTTAGCGGATGGTGGGGCTTGGTTTACATGCGATCACATCAGAAGGCCGGCCACAGCCGCGGGCCATGCAAAACCCTGTGAGCTTGTCCAGTCCGGTGCTGTCGATAAAGAAAAGAAAAAAGAAAAAAAACGCTGAGAGAGGCCGCCAGAGCTGCACTCAGCGCACCCTTGCCTGAATCCGGTTTCATATTATCATGGATGAAAGGGAAACCTCCTTAAATGGGAGTGAGATGGATCCTCCGGCTCAGAGATCCACAAGGGACTAGAGACAAGAAAGCGATTCCAGGTTCACAGCACTGATGTTTTGCAAGTCATCCCAAGCCGGGGTGGAGAAGAGGCGAGGTTTGAGTGAACTTCGAGGCAGAGTAAGAGAATACGAAGACCACAAGCAGCCCACAAGCAGCTGCATCAGTGGCACTGGATCAAACGGGAATGCTACGGCATCCTAGGCTCTAGGTTTACAACCCACACCCGATGAGGCGTTGTGGAAGAAGCCACATTCAATAGATTTACGCGGAAACGTAGCACGACACACTGTGGATTAAAACGATGGTAGCGGTGTGGGGGGTGGGGTTTCATTAATTTCAAAAAAAGTGAACAGCTTGCAAATCTCATGCAGGTTCACTGGTCTGGAAGAGCAGCAGTGCAGGATTAGTGTGTGTGTGGGGGGGAAACCTGGAAAGGGAAGCTATTTGACCAAACTAATTAGTCGAAGTGTGAAAAAATGGGCTACGCCTCATAGAGACTCAGGGGGTGGGGAGGAAGAATACATAACATGGGTGAAAAGTGATGCGGGAAGGCACCGGAGGAGGGCAAAAAAGAATACAACTAGAAGCGATAAATCAGAGACTTGAACATGACAATGAGAGGGGTGCGGCACGACAGCGATGGTGGAATTGGAGGTTGACATTCTTTGTTAATACCACGGCAGCAAATCCCTCGGAGACAGATCCTATTGCCAAAAAAATTTAGGAGTAAGCGTGAGGAAAATTAAAGGTTTTTTTTTTTTTTTTTACCCTGCCGGAGATGAGAAAGATTATCTGTGATGCCACACCTGCACCTGAACAATGTTCTGTATAGGAATAGACAAGAACCAAAGTTTTTTTTTTTCTTTTTTTTGAAATGCAGCTAGAGCTACAGTAACCATGTAATGGAGATATCAAAGGCCTTCAGAGGCTACTATTGTAATGGATAAGTCAAGCTAAATTTCGTTAATCACACGGATTAGTGGGATCAGTGGGATCTTACTCTGTGAGAGCACCGAAAGATGACTCGCTTTGGGCGATTTTTCGAAACACTCCCAATCCCAACCTGCCAATTTTCAGACACTTAAACAAATATAACTCAAAAAGGCAGCTGAAAGAAAAAAAATGTCATGTCGCATAGGCAGCATTTCATTAACACGTTTCATAGCATATACTGTACAGTATGATATACATACAGTACTGTACTGTCCAGTCATATACAGTATACAGTTTGAACACACTTTCTAATTCTATGACTGTTCCTAATTTTTATTTCTTTCGACATGTTAAAACAATGCTGAAGGCGTCCAAAATATGCAATAATCTCCTACGAAAAGCTGATATTGAGATGAGTCTGCTACTGTACTGTACATACAGTATGCCCTGTAAAGCCTTTATAATGGCTTTAATCTGAAGTGCTGTTAATTGGTGATTTAGAGGTAAGTTTTGGTCCCGCTTTCCTGGGAAGGTCTTCACGTGAACCAGTTTCATCACTGATTAGTGCTTGATGGGTTTTGACAGTACTGTCCTTGCAAGAACTATTCCAGAACAGCTGACCTTCATGTCTTAAAATAACAACTGACTGATTTCAATATCATACCAATTGGGACAAAAAACTATACGCTTCTATGCTATTGCATCCGTACGCATTGTACTGCCTACATATACTGTATCGTACCATACAGTAACTTTTTCAACTTCTCCAACTTCTATCAACTATCAACTAAATGCATATTGCTGCTAATTGTAATTTTTTTTTAAATAACACATCTGAGGTATCAACAATTTTTTTTACCATCTATCATATTTCCTAAAAATACATCACATCAAAGAAAGTTTTCAAGTTCATGATATGCAATGTGTTATACAGGTATCCTGAAAAGCAGATAATTTATTATTGTGTGCATTTAAATGTGGGAGGTCAATGAAATTTATTTCACCTAAAAAAGAGTCCCTGGC
>JAOVVA010000009.1:1020490-1033649 GCA_028565275.1 Leiocassis micropogon | reverse complement strand
AAAAAACAAGTTAATAAAATTAAAAAAAGCTTAAGAACCCCTTGAACAGATGACTCTTACACTGTAAAGGTAAGTTCAATTAGAGCTTAAGATTTCACTCGAGTGGATTCTTTTTCCATTATGCATCACTTTCTTCAGGGGATTATGTGTGAGTGTGAGTCACGCTAGTTCAAACATCACAAACACAATCGATGCTAAGACAACATTACATGAAGCCACGGCCTATATTTAGATCTCTGCTCCTAAAAGATCAGTAAGGGTCCTGGATGTGTTTGCTTTTGCTTTTCATTCCATTGCTGTGTTCACCTTTATTTCGTACATCCTTAGTTTATTAACCACATTCCAAATGATGATCGTGGTGCATCCCGAACCCAGATGTTTTTAATGTATTTTCTCTGCAGACTGAATGGAGGAAAGGGGAAAAAAAAGAAAGAAAGTGTGCTGCCTTTTCAGTGGAAGTCATTTGAGAAATCATTGCAGAAGAGGAGGAATTAAACGCTTTCAGCTTTGTCAAATTAGAGCGAGCAGTCAGTGGTATAAATTACTTTTCCTAGAGCGCTATCATTACGTTCAAAGCTGATGGCTGGTTGGGAAGAGGGTGGCAAAGCAAGCTAAAGTCGTGACGATACTCACTCAAGCGTGCTTACTGATGGCTATTCGAGTCGTAGTTAGCTAATTACTTGAGCTACTACAGATGTAAAATCGCACACATGTGTTGTCTCAGCTGCTTTACTACTGAATGCTTCCCTCATTAGTGTTAAACAATATAAATTTTACTCTGAGGATGCCCACACTATTTTATATTTATATTTATATTTATATATATATTTGCAAGGCATACTAATAGCATTGCATTATATCAGATCTGCTTCCATTTCCCATTTACATTCATTATCTATTAAAACACATTGATTAAAATGAAACTGATGAATTTATCAGCAGTGACATTACAGATTAGGCCTGTCTCGCTTCCGAACCACACTACTATGTGCTCATGCATCTGGCTTGGCCAGTGTATCAATTGGCAGACTCATCCTCACCGTACAGCTGCCATCTGGTGTGCTCGGCTGATTCAAACTGACATGCACATTAGGCAATAATGTCACAGAGGAGGCTCTGGAAGGGTCTACCATGGAACCAATGGTACATTTGGCAGGAAGTAGGCAGAAGAAGCGTTAAACTGCCCATCTGGCCCCACATATCTTTGTTAGCATTGACCAATCCGCCAAAAGCACATGCATGTCAGGACGTGCCGCATGCAGACCCGTAGTTAATCCATCGTTTATGCATCAAGTTGATGGCATTAAAACTTCAGCATGACGATTATTTCGCAAATGCTGGAGATGAATTACGGACTTGGCAGCCTCTCGTGCCATGTGCCGCATGATCATCTGCATATTAGGAGCGAATTCGGCATTAGGATGCAACAGAACGGACCGAAAGACTTCCCAAAGCAACTGGATTATATTATCGAAAAATTAAAAAACACAAATGTTCAGCACTTCAGGGTGTAATACAACGCGAGAAAGTGTCTTTCCTTCTCATTTTTGTTCTTCTTATCTTTTAAATGTAATGACATCAGCCTACAATCCTCATGTTCAAAAGAGCCGAAAAAACACCCACTTACACATCTGTCTTGTCTCGGGGCACCTATGAAGACTAGAATTATAGAGAGGTATTTAAAACAAAAAGACACTGAGAGGCAACAAGCGAATCTTTGACTTTGAGTTGAAATAATTCTGATTGCCATAGTTAAACTGTGCGAGAGACCGCCAGTGTTAGTTGGCAGTTACATTCCAGATGTTTCAGTTGTGATAATGTGATTTTAATTACCGTCCCTGAAGTGCGATGACTTGAACCGAAAGTTAAGCTTTCCCCTGTTTTTTTTTTCTTTCTTTTTTTTATTTTACAGCTGAGCAGGCAAATTGTAAATCTCAGCCTAAGGAGCTTGTCACGTAGTAGGCTCATCAAGGACGTAAAAAATTAAGGGTTTTTTCTCCACTGAAACTTGCCAATCCAAAGCACAAGGGACAAGGCCTGAGTGGCTTTATTCCAATATAGCAATAGGGAACATGTGAAGATTTTCATCTTTTTGAAGGTTATCATCAGGATGTAATGTCATTTATTAAAAAATATATATTAATACTTTTCACTACTTTTTACTATTATGGGAAATAGGTAATGATATTTTCAATTTGTTTTTTTTTTCTCTACATGATACTGTATGTATTAGCTAAATCATGTTAGCTCAGATTTAACCCAACTTTACCAGTTTCTTTAGGGCAACTGCAATTTCATTGTATTTCCTACATGCAATTAAGTCATACAAGTTAAGAAAAAAAAGACAACTCTTCAAAAGAGTCTTTGCACACACATGTTGAGTTGCAACTGCACGTTCCTGCCCCTTTGCCCCTGAATGTTTCAGTTCCCAAGTCTTTATTTCTTAGAAAAGTTTTGCCAGAGGCTTTTTGATGAGAATTTACCTGTACATAAAAGGTCCAGGCTGCAATCTGTCATTTGACATCATGTGACCTGCAGGTAGACAGTACTTACAACCCACAGCCCATTTTAAGCTGGTGTGTTTAAACTCATCTGGGTCAATGCTTATCATGTGGTATTTATAATAAAACATTTCCTTATAAAATTATGCAAAGAAAAATCTTATTTAACAATAGATTGATTCAAGATGTGAAATTATTATTATCCCTTCTGTATTCACGAAAAACATGCTTCAAGATGTCTAGTCTTAATCTTGAAAAAAAAAAAAAAGTAACGTAACAAGAAGGTACAGTAATTTGTAAAGGCCTATTCCTGTAATATGTAGTGGTTTGTTATGTCCTGTTGAACACCGGTTGCTAAAGTTTCCCAAGTTATGCAGTAGGCATGCTGTGGTGTTTTAGGATCTTGATCCCATTCTTAACATTGAGCACCTGCCCCTCTATAGGTCTCCTCACAGACCCTTGTGCTTGGAAGTTTGAAGGTCCCCAGTACAAAGATTTATAGCATAAGCATTAATTTGACTATATGAAGATAAGGCAAAGGTCAAGATTAGGGCTGAGAGTTAGAGTTAACCTTTACAGGTAACCATTATCGGTTCTAGATTTAATAAAACCTCCCAGTACTAAATGTGAATTTTACTACGGTATTTACTCTTCATAACAATCAATATTTATTGACTTGTCCTGACAGTCAGGACACCATATTGCCTAATCAGTCACAAAGGGGAATGCTCTCTCGTCACTCCGAAGATCATTTGGTTTCTGACCTTGGAGAAATCCCTTTTTATGTAGGATTAGTGTAAAACTCTTTCTAACTCACAAAAGATTGCAAACAAACCTATTTTAGATGATAATCATGCAAAGACCCCATTCAAAAACCAGTTTTAAGTGTGGCATGTCTATACACGGACAGATCTTGGAGTCGTCTCCATGCGATTTCATACTAAATGACTGAATTAGTCCTTTTATGAAAGAAATCTGTTCACATTTCTGATCTCGACCTATTCTGAGCTGCTTCCCTCATAAACAACACTCCACAGTGCTTCACAGTGCTGCTGTAATTGAGGAAAAGGTTGAGGACGTGTCACTCTGCCTTTGGCTGGCCTTGTGGGGCTCTGGACTCCAGCCAAGACCTTTTGCATAAATGTGTTCAGCTAAAGGAAATGATGACCTTTCACACTGGAACGAGCTGTGAGACATTCAACCAGGCATTTGTCGCAAAGGGTGCAGCAATACTCGCCAAAAGGGTAGTCGCCGATGCTGAGTGAGTGTAATTACACAGATACATGCTGCATTATGATGGCTCTATGAACTGACATTTCATGGATGAAATAGGTGCTAAGTTGCCAGGAGGTAAACTTAAAAAGTATCGTGATATTAGCATCAAATCCCTCTGTGTTTTTGTTTGAATTATGATGCTGCCGCTGGACAAAGAGAAAAAGAGATAAGAAACCCTGTCCATTTTCCCAGTGGATTAAGAGTTTAAAATTAGTATGAGCACACGATCAAGGACAATTTGCATGGTACAGATGCCAAAAAAATGGTCTAAATTATGAAAGGTAGAATTAATCACAAACAGGCGCTGCTAAATTCAATCCTACGGCCCATTGAGTCCAGTTTCAAACTCCTGTATTATCAAGGTCTGGATCAGATGTGTTGTAGTGAAAAGTTAAACCTGTGTGGAGCAATGAGTCTCTGGGATCTTAATACAAAACAAAACCCCTGACCTTTAGCAGGGTCATTAGTCCACATACTGTGGATTTCCTAGAAATTACCTACCAGAGGCAACACAGCTGATCCAGTAAATCAATAAGTTATGATGTAGAGTTATGATGTAGATCCTTTGTGTTGGGTGAACTCAAAACTGAACAGCAGGTCTCCAGGACTGAAGTTTAGAAACAGGGATCCAAATGTTAATTTTCCCTAATTTCATGTTATTACAGATGGCATGTTGGCAAAGCAGTTTGCTACATCAGGGTTCCTAGTTTAATTCTAAACTTGAAATACTATTTGTTTAGCGTGTCACATGGACTTCCCTCCATATCGACATGGGTTTCCTTTGGGTTCTTCAATTTCCTCCCGTCTCCCAAAATCAAAAATTGCCGTTTGGTGTAAATAAGTCTGTTTATTGGGAATGGGAATCACCAGGGACAAGCTGATATGAGTTTATCATGATACGTAGGTGCTGATCATTTTGTATTGCGATTTTTGTAAATATCATAATTATGCAAGTGTCAATAATTCAATGAAAATAAATTCATTCAACAATATATTTTTTTCTGATTTTGTTAAAATTCTAAACAAACTTTGCCAACAATATCCAACCAAATGGGGTGTTGGTCTGCCAGTCAGTGTGTGAATAGTTTAGAGTGCACAACCTTTAGAATTATAAAGGAACCTCAAATGCAAACATATTTTTTAAAATAAATAAATAAAAAATAAATCTGTCGGTGGGGCAATACAGGAATTGCGACACAAATTAATCATGATACATAACTGGATCGATTTCCCCCCATATTTACTGTTTATGGCTCCCTACAATGGACTTGGTTTTCATTTAAGATGTATTCCTTGCTAGGCTTTAGATCCATATCCAGAACACTAACCAGGAAAAAGCTGTTCCTGAATCACTTGAATTTAAATGGGAATGGTACTAATTTACTGCCTTTGGTGCAAAGTTAATTTAAGTGGGAGGACAGATTATGCATGGTGATTATCACACAAGGTGCTCCTTTTCTGGTGGCTAGGTCTATAGTTTTCACCTCAACACAGCCAGAGCAATAAATCCCCATATGATGATTAACTTTAAGATAATAATCAATACTAATCTACATTAAAATCCATTCAGTGAGACAGCAAGAGCCTCTGAGGAGCTAGCAAGTAGGGAGGAGCATTTTCCCGAGCTGCCTCAGGTTGTTGACCTGCATCGGTTTGATAGACATGTGTGGGGGATTTGTTTATGGGCCGAGCTGTCCTTGCTGCAAATGGTGCTGCACCAAGACAGGCGGCTGGTGTCTGCCGTCCACAGTGGGAGAGACAGCTTAATTGAGCAGACACAGCCAGCATAGGGGAAAATTAAAGAGTCATCTACATTCAGAGTGCTAGACCATGCTTTTTTTCTGCTATGGACTGAAGCACTCTTGTTTTAAGCCCAGGAACTTTAGGTCAATAGAGTCCTTATTGAAGACGGCATTTGCCAATTAATGCTTTTTTTATTCTGGTCAATGAAATCCTTCTAGCTAGCAATCCACAGTTTAAGTGATCAAACACTGTTGAAGTCACAAGTCATGTTTTATGAGAAAATGTATTTAATTCTGATTAAAGTCATTAATTAGTTTTAGATCAGTGCATATATTTGTAGAGGTGTTAAAGCTTGCTGATTTCAAATGAAGCACTGACATTCAGATATCACTTTACGAAATAGATATCATGTAATAAATTGTAAAAGGGAAAAAATGTACAAAAGCATATTAAAAACAGCCACAAATAAGTTAGAACTTGATCATTTTAGAGGTAGCTAGCTAAGTTTGAGGGCCAAGTTAAAGGGACAGGTTGCATTTTTTCATGTTTTAAACTGAAACGGAGGGCATATTAATACATTACCCTAGGTCTTGGTTGTTATAAATGTTTATGACCATCAAGTTTGTCACGCAGAATATGAGTACAATAAGGAATTGAAGCCAAATTCCACAACCATCAAGTTTAGCTGAGACTCATATACTGTAAAGCTTCTGCAGTCTCCCTTTTCTTTTCCTAGAAATAGTCATATGGCTAGTTCTGATTAGCCATACAGCTAGTTCCAGACAAAGAAAAGAATTAAATTTGTGCTAAAAACTTTGAAAGATACCAACTATTTTGCTCAGTGGAACTTCGGAAGCTCCATATGAGTCTCAGCTAAACTCTGTAATGCAATTTTGCACAGAACGAGGGTTGTGGAATTTGCCTCTCAATGTTCTTACCTGCTCCTCAAGTTCCATGTGACAAATTTCACGACTAGTGAGTAAAATAGAAAAAACTTTACAGTGACCTAAATCTATTGTAAATCTATCTGGCTATCGTAATTGCCAGAATAACGTGTGTGAGATTCTTTAAATACACAATATTATGCTTTACTACAGTATAAGAAAGCCACAAGAAAGGTCATGATCAAAATTCTAACTGCTCACTTTTTTACTTTTACTTCCAATTACAATTCCATTTTTTTTTACGTTTATTTCCAAATACAATTCCGTTTTTTTTTTATTTTACTTCCAATTACAATTCTATTTTTTTTTTCACTTTTACTTCAAAGTATATTTTATATCTGCAAATTACTTTTGATACTTAAGTAAAGTAAATGTCAGATGTTTTAAGACCTTTACTCAACTAATATTCTAAAATGTTAACTTCTATTTTTAGTCATTTTTATGGTAACATATGGGTACTTTTACTCAAGTACCACTTTCAAGTACTTGATTAAAAACAGGTGGTTCTTTTTTATAACTATTAACCATTAGAAAAACATCTCCATTTCACACCTGGAGAAATTGATATCTCATAATTAAAAGAAATAATGTAGCTTATTCTGGTATTAAATTATGTTTTTTTATGATTAACGACAGAAGCAAAATAAAGATCACAATGAAGTTGTGACCTTTATTAAGGGGAGGCTTCGGTCATCAAACTATACATTTGGGTTTTGGGTTTATATAGCCTATATACACACACAGTATATTAATTATGGGATCATAGAAACAACCAAAAACAACCAGAAAAACACGTGATCATGTGTATCTGTGCTATTTCTTTGCCTTTATGACACATTTTCAATTTTTTTCTCAGTCATGTTTGGATAAAATGAAATATAATTCAGTTCATCATGTTGCCTGTGCAGAAAAAAAATGTCACTCAATACTGCACAATCCTATAAATGTTTTTATTTTAAAAAAATGACTAAAATTCTCTAGGGGATTTTTTCTACTGTTGATAATACTTATTATCTATAAATGCTGATTTGTTTGCTAATGTAAGGATAAGAAATGTAGGAAATATCCTTAGTTAATGAAACCTAACACAAAGTGGAGGATATCATTCTTAAAAGCCTTTTCTCTCTCTCTCTCTCTCTCTCTCTCTCTCTCTCTCTCTCTCTCTCTCTTTCTCTCGACAAACAAGTAGAGCATTTTGGAAATGGTTTAGATACAGGACCGAGACATTGATTTTTCCTTGCTTTCAAACAAATTTGAGACACCCCTTTATCCAATCTCTCAGAAGTGAAAGGACTGTGCATGAAATCAAACCCCAACGTCTCGCATCGTACTCAGAGATAGTGGTCATAAGAGCTTGTTTAACTGTCAGGCTTTTAAATCCTGGGAACCAGAAGACAGTGAGAAAGCACAGAGAAAGTGAAAGACAGAGTGTGTGCATGAGAGATAGAGAGAGACAGAGACATGGCCAGGGAGAGTATGAGACAGCCAGATAGACTTGGCCCTCTGGTGTTGCGCTAGCGCAGAGGCAGATGGAGAAGCAGGCAGAGGGAGCTGTGTGCAGAAGGAGCTCTCCAGCATTGCTTGGATTACAGCTCGGAGGTATGTGCGGCGGAGTGCGTGATGAGCCAAGTTTGGAACAAACACAGGTGGAGGAGTGTTTGGAGGGGGGCGGGGATGTGTTGAGAGCCATGGGGATGGAGGAGCATAATAAAATTGGCAGAGTGCTGAGAGTGGAGGCTGGCATGCTACTCATGTTGCTATTGTAGACAATACAGAGGATTAGAGAGGAAGGGCATGGAGAACGATGTCTGGTGCAAGAGAAGGTCACTAATGCGCTCAGAGCATCCGAATGTGAGTATTAATGTGTGAAGCAAACACAGACACGGTGTGATTAAAAGCACAGTACCCACAGATTCATCAAAGCCAATGGTACCCTTGTTTACAACCACCAAAACCTACTCATGTGTGCCATTCTACTGTAGGAAAAACAGAATTGATGGATGAACGCAGAGCAGCGCGCCTTATGGCGAAAATCCCTAATGGATAGAATTAAATCCAGGCTGCTGTTAGAACCGTCTATACACACATAACCACAAAGCTCCTCTTTCTCTCTTTTTAACTCTCTTACTCTGTCTGATTCTGCCTCGTGACTAGTATCTCGCATGTGTGCACATCAGCCTAATGACCAGACATGACCAGGGCTCTGTCGTTTAATGGTGCGTACTGAACATGCACCGACCCAAGCATGAAGCGTGCAGCAGCCTTCTGTTGGAGCATCAGAAAAGCTATGAGAAGAAGGGACGTTTTCAAACGCCTCATCCAGAATGTGGCACTGCATGGCACACGACAACGCAGGCTACTTTATACAGAATCTAAAGAGGCGTCAAGGATTGATTCAACCACAATATGTCACAGTGAAATTCATATTTAGGGCTGAAAATATACGAGTCAAACCGGGACTTTAGGTTGTGAACAATAACAGAACATAACTGTGGGAGTAACAAATACCTTTATCTTTATTTCTGTATATAATCCATTGTTACAGTCATGCGCTTAACCCAGCGTTTCACTAGTGCCTGGATAGCATCGAGATAGAAAGATTTCTCAGAGCCATGATGAGACTGCCTGCTTCACGTCAGAAAAACTGGCCTCCCAGGAACTCCTTTAATCACCCAAACATGTGGATTTCCTGATCAGTTTGTAAATGATCGAGTGAATGATTGTCATGAATCAAGCTGAAAGTTAAAAGGAACGATGCAGCGATCTTTGTGTCAGAATTGTTTACGGACGTACGGCCATTTTTAAATAGTTTGTTCAAATGCTTTACTTTAACTAAGAGTCTCATCACTGTACTGAGCTCGGAGTCTTCTGTCAGTGTTAATCGGTTTTACGCCTTCATTCATAGCAATTTCATCCTGGTTTGACTTGAACACATCTTAAACTTGGCCTGGCACAGGTTTTACACACAGGATGCCCTTTCTGTCGCAACCCACCCATTTTATCCGGGCTTGGGACTGGCACTGCATCCAGTGGCTGGGGTTTGGGCATTGGTTGGAAATCGGACCCGGGCCCTCCACATGGCAGGCGAAACACCTACGTATCACTGAGCCACCAGTGCCCATATTTGAATTCAATATCAAATATATAAATAAATATGACACTATTAATTAGATAATTGCCTCATCTCTTTACTCCAGTAGACAGCAGAGAAGACGTCATCTCTGACAGAGTGTCTTAATCAGAGATACAGCTCACCTTAATGACAACTTTTTTTTTAAATGAACGAAAACATACAGTAAGGGCACCGTAATTGTAGCAGAGGCATGCTTGTTCAGCTTAAGCTTTAAACAATTAGTATTTTTATATAAAGAAGTGCATTTTATCTTGACAAAAACACTTCATTGTCTTATTAATTCAACAATGTGCACATGATATAATGTACTGGCGTTATTTATAAAGGGTACATGCATGCAAAGTAGTACATACATATATATATATATATGCATAACTGAAAACCATAACCATAAACTTTGTTGCCTTTTCCAAACACACCTTTCTCACTAATCAATGGCCACCCATTCATTTGCCTAACAAGGTCTTTGATTCATTAACGTGACACAAAGTGCATGATGATTTCCTGGTATCGTCTTCCTGTGTGCATGCAGAGGAAACAGCGGCTTAATATGCCGTTCATTAAGCTTCTTTCATCACGGCGGCATTAAGAAGGTCCTTAACAGTGCTTCTTTAATTCTGCTCGCTTCGGCATGATTATGGGCTCATGAGCGGAATTGCTAAAACCGAGTGATGAGTGACGGCCACGGATTTACAGCTTTGTAGTCCGAATGGCCCCTCTGGTGTGATAGCGTGACTGCTAAAGGCTAGATATGTTTTAACATGAGTTATGCAAGACTATGTGAATTTAGATGAAAGGATTTTTTTTTATGAATATATTGGATAAATATGAAATAAAATAGATTGGAAGAACAAACTGAGTTTACAGAGAAACAGTGTAATAGTGCATGAATAGCCGCAAAGACGGCGCTTATTTAACATGCATAAATTTATACATATGATACCGTACTTTAGAGTTGTAATAAATATAAAGGAAAATAAATGAAAATCAGTATTAAAATGTAAGCCCGCACAGTGGCTTAGTATAAGTGCCTTGCAAGTCCAGCAGTTGAGGGCCTTCCTCAAGGGCCCAACAGGGACAACTTGGTGGTTGTGGGATTTGAACCTGGGACCTTCCAAACCATAGTCCAATGCCTTAACCACTGAGCTACCCTGCTTTCTTTCGGTCTTTCTTTATTTTTTACTTTTTTTATTTTTATCCTGAATCTTTATTTCTGTAAAGCTCCTTTGTGACAGTGTTTATTGTTATATATAAGTGTTATACAAATAAAATGATATTGAATTAAACACAACTGTGCTATTGTTAAAACCTACCTGATTATAAGAGGGACGTTCACGTCAAACTTGCACAACATTTCTAGTGAATGAAGTCGTAAAACTAAATGACTTTTACAGAAGACTCTAAACAGTGCAAACATTTTTAAAAAGGCTGTATGTCTGTGAATGGCGTTCCCTTGAACATTAGCTGGTGGGACACCTGATCCTTGTGAATTGATGGATGACTCATCATTAACTTGCAAGAGACACATCTGTCTGTGGGAATTGTACACACAATTATGTACGAACACCACTTGCACCTTACAGGAATTCATCTGGGAGTTATTGCCACATCCCAATAACATACAGTTCTGACCTCGCTCAAAGCCACATGGTTGGGCTATTAAAGGAGTTCCTGGGAGGCCAGTGTGTCAAACTTGAAGCAGGCAGTCTGATCATTGCTCTGAGAAAGCACTGGTGAAACGCTGGTAATAAGTGCATTAGTGTAGCCATTCTGTTATTATGCTAAACCAAAAGTCCCAGTTTGACTTGAACTCCCATGTTAAGTCATAATAACAGCTACAGTATACAGGTGGGACAAGAGACATCAACACTGGCATATAAACCAATTTAGAAATAAATTTTTTAACCAGCGGAATAAAAAATATTAATTTACTGAACAGGAAGGGATACACTTGCATCAGATGCTGGTTATTTTCTCTTTTAGGTGAACTGTGACATGTAAATTCATGAGCTTCTGGCAAAACTTCTGCTTGTGAGGCAATAGAAAATAAAAATGCAGGACTGTGCTCACTGGTAAACCAATTGGTAGAGCGGCATATTATTAGGTAGACTCACACCAGACTTTTGCCTCAAGGCTTTCTTACTGTTGCTTGCAGCACGTCTTGGGGGAATAGAAGAATATAGATAGTCAAATTCTGTTTTTGTTCTGGCTGCCTGCTAGAATTTTATGATCACCAAAGATGGAGGAAAGTTTTACTCCAAATCGGTCCTGCCTACATTACTACAATAAATACAGGGGAAGAGAAACTTTAATAAAGTAGATGATGATGACATTAAAAATCAGTCATCTTGTGGATACATAATTATTACTAAAAAAAAAATAAGAAAACAAGCTTCACAGGGAGTTCTCAATGTTTAAAGCTATTAAGACACACAAGTCTGTCTCTTTCTCTTTCACTGTCAAAAAATACATGCACAAAACACCATGAGAGTAATTACTGTGGGACCAAACACCTTGCCAAAATCAATCGTAATACAGAAGAAGCGTAATTACATATAAGAAATAGAAAATCAAATCAAATAAAGCAGAAATCTCCACAACGAATAAATACGTTGAAACAAAAGCATCAATCTTATTTCCCCAAAGCATCAGCTAAAATGAGCGTCACGCTCACACAGAACACTCTCGCTGGAAATTCTTACAGCCAACTGAGCCTCAGTCAGTCAACTTTATTTTGGGAACTGGACCAGATGTGCTGATACTGATTTCTGTATGTATTCTTTATTTTTATCTCTCTGCACCAGCTCCTGTTGGGTACGAGTGTTCTCTTTCACACATTTCGTTGACCTCCTGTCAACCTTGGCTACTTGTTTAAAGAGGCACTGAGGAGGTACTTCAAACTGTCAGCCATAAAAGCCCAGGCTCCTGGATCTCTGCGTTACTTAATTTCACCTAATAGATCACTTCTTTGGCTTAAGCACTTCACACTCCGGCTGAGGACGTACGCTCGCTTTCTGAAGATCTGAAAGCCGATCTGACCGACACGTCCTCCTGCTAATACACCCAGCGAGGAGGAGCGGCCAACGTTACAGGATCACACTTCTGCTTCTCAGCCAATCGGAAAACAGAGATTAGTAGGCTGACTGTCTGCTGATACACATCGCCATTGATGATCATGCACAGAGCAGAAGGAAAAGAGAAAGCCTATAGTATCAAAGAACACTTTGTAGCATTCTAAGAATCAATCATGTACAATGTAGTCTCGAGGAACAGTTCTCCAGGCTTACTGAAGGACGTTTTTGGCTCGCATTTTTGGCAAGTTTTGAGCTCTTATTTTCAGTCCAGTCCCTGTACCTGAGCAGTTTCAGAGGGATTCTTCTTTGTTTGTTAAGCAACACAATGATTTATGAATCATTCAAGTATTAAAAAACCCATCTGATGTAAGATGATCAGGCTGGTGATTAATATACTTCTGATGCTGAATGTTTTCCTACAAGTCTACCTGAGCCTCCAATAACTACCTGGACTCCATATTAACATCAATTAACATCAACTGTTATAGC
>JAOVVA010000009.1:1002022-1020376 GCA_028565275.1 Leiocassis micropogon | reverse complement strand
AATTTAATTTAATTTAATTTAATTTAATTTAATTTAATTTAATTTAATTTAATTTAATTTAATTTAATTTAATTTAAAGAAACGACGTGTGGCTCAAGGCACAGTATACTGTACGTGAGCATTAAGATGAAAGAATCATTATTTATCAAGAACGTGTCACTATTATTTAAACAAAACTAAGAAACTAAGAAAACCAGAATGATTGTTTTGCACCTCATCATTTGTATATTATAGCTGAATATTGGCATTTGTTTTCACCCTCTCTGTAGTGTGCTAGTTAAATGCCATAAATTTAATTAAACCAAAGACAGAAAAATTACACAAATGAATAAACTAACTAATACAAAAATTACATAAAGGTGAATGATAATTAAAATGTGATTAATATAAATGTCATTAGACTAAAACAAATTTAAACTGCAAGAATAAAAAACGGTTATACATTTTCAAAAAATAAATGTCAATACAATTAGACTGAAGGTAACTAAAGCTTCAAAAATAAAGCTTATATTAAGTTAATAAAGTATATCTAATAAACCAATCACCATCGCCACAGTCACTGACATAACGGTCAATAACTTTTCATTCTTTTACAGCCGAGGATTCCAATACCATAATCACAATTAATATATGATTATCTTTTCAGTCCCCATTTATTTATTGAAAACCTGCTTATACCATAATGTAACCCCTGTTCATTGTTCGATATTTGTGTTTTACATGCAGTAATGTCATGGCAGGTTGTTTATTTGTATGTTTTTTTCGTCCACAAGCAGGCGTGCACTAAGCCGTGGTGCTTTGGTGAGATTTCCCAGCTCTCGGCCGCCTGCTTCTTATTAAATCAAAGCAGCGGAGGTGAGCAGAGCTGGGAGTCTTTGGGTTACTGTCTGACTGTGTAATGGATGGAAGTATCAGGCGTACACATGGGAGAGACAGTGAGAAAGAGGAAAAAGAGTGGGAGACGCGTGGGCGCGGGGGTGGTTTGTGAAACGTGAGGATACACATTACTGGAGACGTCTGTCAGACACGGGAGCAGCAGATAGGGTTGGGCTCTGACCTGCAGAGTAAATAACTTCCTTGTGCTCTGGACCTTTTTGTTTTTTATAATATGGAAGAGGAGAAAGGACAAGAGGAGGAAAAAGGACAAGACAGGAGAGGAGAGGGGACTGAAGGAGAAAATGGAGCAAATAAATAGATGAGTGGAAAGATTCTGTACATGAAGAAGATAAAATAAAAGCACATGAAGTGAGGTGTGTGGAAATAAAGAGAGAACAAATGAGAAGAGGAATGGAAGTGAGGAGAGAAATAGAGCAAAGAGAAAAGTGAAGAGGAAAGGGAATTAATTGGAGAGAGGAAAATGAAGACAAGTGGAGAGGAGACTACGGGCGAGAAAGGAAAGGACAGATAAATAGATGGGAGTCTATCTACTGCGAGGAGATGAAATGAGACAAAATGAGACAACAAAAGAAGAGGAGAAATTACAGCTGAAGATGAATGGAGATGAGAATTAGAGGAGGAAAGGTGAGAGAGATGACAGGAGACAAGATGAAATAAAAAGGGAGAGGGGGCAGGGAGTGAAATGAGAGGACACTGCAAAGGATGCATGAGAGCGAGAGATAGAGAGAGAGAGAGAGAGAGAGAGAGAGACTAGAGGAGAAAGGAAGGGGGAAAATCAAGATTTTTGGTGAAAGAAGGAGAGAGAGAGAGAGAGAGAGAGAGAGAGAAGTGGAAAATGAGGGGGTGTTTGGGTGGGGTGAAGTCTGCTTGTCTGTCTTTGTCAGAATGATTATATGATTATGCATCTGCAAATCTTCTGTTGTTATATTTTAGGCATTCTCATAAGCCTACATTACGCTTTGACAACACAGCCATTATATGAACACTATGTCACTTTATTTTTTCAAGCATTTTAACATACTGTTAGGACAGCTATTTTAAAAAAAATATCAAATCCAATAGAAATTCCACATGCCATTAGTAGGCACAGGCATCATATTAAACATAATTGTCCTTACCCTCCAACAAAGGGCACTCGACCGGTTTCAAGAACAATTTAATATTCCTTAATTGAAATTTTTTAAATGACAGAGTAAAGAAATAATATGAAAGCCAAGACGAGTCAGAGGTCACTCGCCTGCTTGACATATTATATGAGTGGGATATACTATAACATACACTATACTGTACATAAGGAATGAATACAGGCACCATTCAGACATAACAGGTGAATGGAACAGCATTGATCACCAATAAACTGGTGATAGGAACATGAGCACCCAAGGATCACTTATGCCCATGGGGGACCAAAAACCAACCCATCTAGCTCAATCCAACAGAAAAGCCAATCCAAATCGTTAAAGCAAATCAATCAATGATAGAAATGCACCAGAAACATCGAATGACACACATCAGACAAAGAGCCCAAGGATGCCGACCCGGCCTCTAACATTCCAAAATCCCAATCTGATCGAGCACTCATGACATGCGCCAGACAAACTTCTCATCTGTAAAAGCCCCTCCATACAATCCACAGCACCAAACGTTCCGCTGCCAATGTTCTGGTGCCAGACACCACAACGCCCCCTCAGGGTTCTTTAAGAATCGAGTGGGTCCCAAAATCAAGGAGGTTATACTGTAATGTTAATCGATTTAATATTACAGTAAGGCTGATCGGTGTATGTTGATGATGTAATGGTGGTGTTGATGATGTACACCACTGAGACCTCTTAAAGCATCCGTTGTATATTACTGATGTGGAAAAACCATATATAAAAAAAAAAACTGTTATAATATACCAACATTGAATACAAAGTTAACCTTTAATGTAAATGAAATTTCTAATGACTTAATTAGAAATAACTTTTTTCACAAGCATTATGTTAAACCTTCTCTTATTCTGATTTCGCACCTAAGCTGATGTTATTCGTTAGCTAATTAATCAAATTAGAATGTGCTACTTTGCAAATAACACCTCCAGCATTCCTCCAGTGTCACAGGCTTGCAAACCTCTCGAGGCATAATCACTGTAGGTTAATAATATATATTTAAAATCATATGCATTTTGCAATTAAAGTCATCTATCTCCATAAAGATGTGAAATGAATGAAAAAAAATTGAAGTTTTCAAAAGGGAGGCTGCTATTTTAAAATGCACGATCAATTATTCATAAAAGCCACACAACAGCAAGTTATCTGCATTTATTATTTATTCAGGGGCAACAGGTCGACTTTATTGGGGACACGTGATTCCTTGATACATTTGGGGGAAAAAGAACAAAACTTTTTTGTCTTCCACTGTTGTGCACGCGGAGAGACGAAAATCCAGTTACACTGATATGATTATATGCTAATGCGATTAATTGACTCCAATATGGAGCATGATGCATTGGTGGATCTAAATTATACTCAAACAGAGCAAGATTCTGGAAAATTGATAAATCTTTAATAAGTGTTGAAACCATGTTCCCCTTCAGCAGACCTGAATGAACTACTGAACTGAAAAATTCATAACCTTGGTTGCGCTGCAATGCTCGGATCATGTCTCTTACGTCGGCGAGTGCAAAGCAAAACACACTGCGAGAGAATTTAGGGCTTCGTCCCAAATCACACAACACACAGAGGTGAACCGATATAACGCTGACGCGCTGGTAAAATTGCCTGGGGTCGTAAACACTTCGGGATGCAGGCCAAACATTCACTAATGTTAGATATATTATCCTATGAGGAAATCTGCTCGGTGTTCCCTGACCTTACAGGAGTAAGTTACTTTTGATTTTTTGTCTCCGTTATTAAGGAGCAGCTCAGTTAGAAAAGAGCAAAACTGCGTTGCTTTGTTGTTGATCTCATCCGTCAGCATCAGAGTCGGCAGAGCATATCCGAGGCAGATCGACGTGGCCCATGAAAGCTTATTAGATAAAAACACAGTGTCGAGGACACATCTGGCCACTTCCAATGTGTGTATTTTCTTCTCCAGCTTGTCAAAGACATTAGTTAATAGTGTCATGCAAGCTAAAACACGGAGCAAAAAATATACACACCGAGGCAAACAGATACCCCGGATGACTCACTCTCGTCTGATGTAACCGAGTTTGAAAGACAAAAACACGGACAAACACACAAACACCTCCGGTTAGTCACTCTCCAGCAATCATGAGTCCACTGGCAGATACAACAACAACATCAACAACAACAAAAATAACTGGTATTATACAAATTCCACAATGATCATAAATTGGCGGACTATCATCTTTCGCTAGCTTTTAACCACACGTAAAGGCTGAAGCAAAGAAAAAGCAGCGTAAATGCCACCAGACTTGAATCCATTTCCATCTTATTGACTCTTTCACCCACAACTGTTTGGTTTCACTCGCGTTTTCTATCACTGATTGTTCCCAACTCTCGTCGTCTGTCAATGTGCAATCTGACTTCTCTGATCTATTTTTATACCCTTTAAAATGATGTAAAAGCAACTTTAAGGACGTGTGCTAAAGTTGTAAAGATTTACTTTTTATTTAAGCTAATTAAAACGTACACCACATGACGCACCCTCACATGTAACGCATGCATGCCAATGGTGCAAGAGGTGCTACCACCTTAGTAACAAGGAAAATCAAAACTTTTTGGTCTCATCATATATACATCATGTGTATGAGTTTATGAGCTAAGCCGATGAATAAATAAATAAATAAATAAATATCCATGGCAACCAGCAGGAATCTGTGGAGTCCAAATACCTTTGACGATACGACCCGTTCTTCCCAGGTATAAAAACTAAAAATCGATAAATGAACACACACAGTTCTGTGATGGAAGGCCGATCGAATCCGTTCTCTTGGCTGAGTAGCAAAAGTGAGTACTACCTATTGATCAATGTCGCTGCAACCTACACTTGATGTAGTTTTGATGGTTTTACCCCAGTGACAAAGAAAAGTGCTGTTTGGGCCTTTATTACTGAGAGTGTAAGTTGACTCACAACAGCCCAGAACATCGGGTTATATAGTATATTGACCCCTGACTCAATATTGTGTTGTACACTGCCTGGCCAAAAAAAAAACAAAAACGACTCTATGATTTCATTTGACTACTTTTAGCTTTGATTACAAGGTGCAATGTGGTGGCAAATTTATGAATGAGAATTATTCCTTATGCTCCCAGAACCACTCTTTTACAATTTAAGTCCTAGAAATGAAAGACAAATACATAGATGTCATCACCTGGTCATTCAGTACTGTACATTCAGGTCGTCAGCTGACTTCATTTTATTGCCACATAATGTGTCTGAGCCTAGACCTGACCAAGAGAAGACACCACAGATCATAAGCCTGTCTCCAGAGGCTTGTACAGTGGGCACTATTCGGCATCATGCGTTTCCCTTCCTACCTTGATGCACCAATAACTCTGGTCATGCCCTTTTTTCATTTTTTCCATTTTTTCCATTGTTCCAAAGTCCAATCTTTATGCTCCCTACCAAACTGAAACCTTTCTTCTGATTAGGTTCATTAAGAATTTCTAACCATTCCAGCAATCTCCTTAGTTGTTTTCTTTGCTTGATGCGGACCCTTCTTTTAATTTCACTTGGAATAAATTTGCTATTTTGGTTTCAGCATAGTAATTCTGTTTTCATTCCCGTTCATTTAATTTGTTTTTCTTCTCTGATTCCTTCTCTGAATTTTAATTTCGAACACCGTGGCAATGCTAGTCAAGCCGTAGGGCTCCGATGTGCCCTAAGCCTTCCCCAGGGTCCCGGAGGTGCAGTCACAGTGGGACAGACATCTGCATAACTAAGCCTGGATGCATGCAGACTGAGCTAATGGAAGAGAAACTCATGCACTCTTATTCATCTTCTTTCTTCCTCAGTCCTTGGTCTGTTTCCTTCTCTTGCTCTCTATATCTTTTGCTTTCTATCACATACTCATCACATTCGGTCTCATTCTGTTTCTTTTAATCTCTTTCTCTGTCTCGTTCCCTGTCTCTGGTGCCTGATTCGGTTTCGCCACTGACGTGCGGACCCGTCCGTATCAACCTTATCGATCGCAGTTGGCCGGCGACAAAATAAAAGATGCTGTGGGGTAAATTCAGGGAGGGAGACGCAGAAAATCCAATCACTTGCACCATTCCGGAAAAAATGTCAAAGAAGCACAAGATTTTCAGCCAATTTTGTTGAACCTGTCTTCTTGTTACTCTACTTCACCAGAGGAACAAAATCCTGGGGTCACTTTTACACACACATCAAAACCTTATAAACATAAAACTCATGTAAATGGCAGGGTTACAGTTGGTGAAGGTTCCTATGTGAGAGTTTCTTCTTAAAATCTGTGCACAACATTCATGTTGCTATGGGCTCTCTTACACCATGAGAAATAACAACAGGACATTATTTACATTTATATTTAACCACGGGATTGATTTACACAGCTCTCATACAGTGTGTAGCAGGCTAACCCCTAAAGCAGCCTCGCCTTTGTAGTTTTTAGATCTCTCTAGGAAAACCACCCGACTTATTAGAAGGTCTGGAGATAGGGTCCAAATGTATGTGGACACCCGACCATCTCACTTGTGTGGTGGTGCTCCCCCAAATTCTTAGGAGGTCTGGAGATAATACGCTATGAGGCCAAAAGTATGTGGACACCTGACCATCTCATTCGTACAGTATGTGGTTGTTCCCCAAATCGTTAGGACGCCAGAAGTATGCGGACACCTGACCATCTCACTTATGCGTGGTGCTTCCCCAAACTGTTAGGAGGTCTGGAGATAATACGCTATAAGTCCAAAAGTATGTGGACACCCGACCAGCTCACTCATATGTGGTACTTTCCCACATTGTTAGCAAGTCTGGAGATAATACGCTGTCCAAAAGTATGCGGACACCCGACCATTTCGCTCATACAGTATATAGTGTTTCCTCACATTGTTGCCACAATTTGGTGCAGGTTAGTTTAGGTCAGCAGGTTAAAGCTCTGGGTTACTGATCACAAGGTTGGTGGTTTAAACCCCAGCTCCACCAGTCCTTGAGCAAAGCCCTTAACCCTGTCTGCTCATTATCATGGCTGACTCTGTGCTTTGACTTCCATCCCCCAAGCTTGGCTATATAGAAAAATAAAGATTTAATGTAACATAGTCGAAAGAACACGGTTGCTCTCAAAAGTCTTTGGATGCTCTAGTGTTAGAGTTTCCCCTCACTAGAGCTAAGACACCCGAACTGAAATCGTTTGTATGCAACAGTATGCAACATGTAACTCCATGTAAAAAAAGGGGCTTTGGCTGCTAAGCAACACATTCTCTGTATGTGTTTTTCTAGGTTTAAAACCTGGTGCATTAATACAGAATTCTATTACCGTGGGTGTGCGTATATCAAAGAATTTACGACAGCTTTGAATGTTCAGTCAATTTTGAAACCCTGATCTGTTCTATGAAATTGTTAATTTTTCTCATTATGTGAAAATTTCAATTAAGTGAACCTGATTGCACTTTAATTGCTTGCAAAAGCCATTTAGGGTTGTTTTTTGATTTAGCCTTAGTGGCATATGGGAGTCTTTCGGACTTAAATGCCACGTCAATTATAATGCTCTTAAACCAAAGGGGGGGAAAATCTGTCCATTAGATTCAGCCTTCAGCTATCAGAGCAGCACATCCTCCTGGTTCACCTCGTTGGTCATTCTGTGCATGCGTATTTTCTGACAGCTCGGTAATCAGAGTAAAAAAATCGGTGCCATTTTCCCGCGTCTATGCAGTGTGACTGTGGCTGGTGTAAACAAGGGTCATGGCATAATAAACACGCCGTCATTTCACATGAGCTGAGATGTCTGGCTAAGTCGGGTACTTGTTCCTTTTATCTCCTCTGGACGAAAAGCAGACTCGAAATGAAGAACAGACATTTATTTATATATTTTTTTAATATGTGTGCATATTGACTGGCTGCATTATCATTTACATTTTTTATTGCGCCAGGGCTGCACGTTATAAACCACATTTAATACAGCTGTTAAGTTGATATGCGGTATATTGGGAATGTAATGTGCTGCTTTATGAATATATTAAAAACAAACTGGTGTACAGATATGATATGGGTAAAGTAAGTACCTGTATTGCACCCAGAATGATATTGATTTTAAAATTGAAGCTTTAAATTATATTAAAATAGATCCAATATAAAGTTTAGATCGTGACTGGTATTAAGAAAGTTTACCAAGTTCATCACGTTGATTTTCCTTTTATCATTCAAGTTTCTCGAGAATTTAGACTAGTTTGGATCAGAATGACTTTTCAGCCTTATTTAGGTTTCTTTTTCTTTTTTTGGTAAGAAGCTCATGTTCAGGTCACCTTGAGCTGAGCAAAATGTTAAAGTGATAAAATAATTAGTTTTTAAAATCTGCACCTCCTCAATATCTAATCAACACTCCCATGTGCATGCAAACATACAGTATGTGCACTCATTCACACACAAACACACACACACACACATGCACAAATATATCATCAGTGGGATTTGAGCCTCTATTTACATCAATATTGTTTTTATCGATTACATTTCGGGAGAAGATACGATGCAGCGAATAGTCTGAAAAACAAAATCTTAGAAGTGTACGGCTAAAATTGAAAGCAAGATGATACGATACAGCACAACTTCAAACGTGTTTAACATGATAAACAGACAGTAAGGAATTTCTTCTTTAAATCTGCTCAACCTTAAGTTTTGATAATACATTTTTAATTCTCATGATTAAAAATAAATTGGTCATGTGACATTTTGTAATAATAATAATAATGGTTATTACACAATGATGGTTATTTATAATTGATTATTATCTATATCAATACACTCCCCCTTTTAATTTATTGTTAAAGCAGGTTAAATCGGTGTTTCACCCTGAAGGCCCGAGCCTCTAAGAATATCATCCCTGATGACTCACGATGTGTAACAGTTTGTAAAGTGGACTGAAAACCAGCGCAGTTAAGGAGGCTGGTCTTTTGTAAGTGCAGGTTAACGACACAGGTCTCATGGCTGGAACAGCACAAAAGAGAATTAGGCCACCACTGAGCTACTTTTGTCAGAGCTGTGAATAGGAAAAGCTCCTCCTTTCGCGCTAAAAAAGGTGAAGAAAAAAAAAATCCTTTGGGTGTTTCATTTACTGAATTCGAGCTCAGCTGGGGGGGGGGGTCTGTTTAACTTCATTAAGTTGCTCACACCTGGGTATTCAGCGCTGCCGCCAGCTCCTAATGGACCAGCGGTATACGCTAATGTGCATCATTTGCTGTGCACACGGACACCACGGATACGATAGCGCAGACACACAACATAGGGACACAAAAGTACAGAATGTCTTGATAGATGTTCCTAAAAGTAAAGCTTTTAACACAGACAGTAATTAATCAGCACGGTTAAAATTCAGCTAAGATCGATTTGGCAACTAGGACTAGGCCTAGTAAAATTGCAAAATTATAAATGTTCAGAGAACTCATGTGTAAACAAGCTAATATATTACAGGAAGGATGTGATTTTAAACATTCAAGCCTTAAGCCCAAAGTCAGTGAAGAAAAATAGCAGGGCAAAATGTGGAAATTGGAGCAATTCAGCAATGAAAGCAAGGAAGAAAAAAAGATGGATGACTCAGTCCTGGTCTGGATGCAGTCACGATGCTGACAACATGGTGTAAATCAAGTGAAGGAACGTAATGTAATGTAACGTAACGTAACGTAACTTAACTTTTGAAACATAAATTCTGCCCGAGAGCATTGTGTGGGGGATTTCTTGTATATGTTTCAGCCTTACATGTCATAAGAAAATAATCAATCCGAGCTTGGGCAACAGCAGCACATCCTAAAGTGCCTGAAGTATTTCCCTTCTATACCAAGCAGTTTGTGCCCAGTATTAGACATTTTTATTTAATAATGAACAACATTTTATACTTTTTTTTATGCATTTAGTGTTACTTTATTGTTGTGGAACATCTGCAAAAACAAAAAGTTACTTTTCTCCTTTGTGTTATGTTATGATTCTTCTGTCATACTTAGGAACTAAAATTTTGCAAGAAATTTGCATCAGCATGTTTAGCATTTTCGCTATACGAGTGACCGAACTGAGCCGAACCGAACACCGGCTACAGGTTTGGGGACCGTTTGTGTAAGTAGAAAGCCAAGCGAAGCAAGTTTTTTTGCATTTTGTGCAAGATTTTATGAAGAAGGGTGCCAAGAATGTTATCAAGGACGATAGCAAGAATAAAACAGAGCTACTTTCAATGTTTTTTTTAAAGCAGTCGGTGCCAAGAGGAATCATAAATGAAGGTTAAGTGAGGTTTAATCTGTATTTATTTCATATTTTACTTAATTAACATGTCTTTTCTAAATGTTTTGATTGTTTTTATATACAAAAAATATGATTATAGTGTTGGAAATTGCTAATATTGGTAATATCTTGCAGTGGTTGGAACAGATTATCTGTATTTACATTATTTCCTGCGAATAAGCATTTCACAATAGGAATTTACACCCTTTAAACTTTTGATAAAATGCTTTGAGCATGTATATACTGTAAATGCATCGTATTAGATCAGTGTTCATGCCATCCAGTGTAAACAAAGCTAATGTCAGGTCTATCACTACATAGACAGACCTAATCATAGAGTCATATATATCATAGAGGCTTTGCATTATTCATGAGTATTAAACTTATTCCAGTCTCCCTACACATTACAGGGCAATTGCATCATGTCTAATGACACCTCCGTCTCTCTATTTCTCTTTTCACATTCACAGTGTTTTTTTTTTTGTTTTCACAGGAAAACATGCCCATAGGTATCCAACCACAGCAGAAAAAAAAAACCTGCCATTTCTGGAAGGTGAGTTTGGCGAGTGGAGAAAAACAAACAAGCTCGGTTTCCCCAGAGGCCCGTGGGATGCACGTGACTGGCGCTCCACCTGCTTCACATACTGACATGACATTGTGACAGCTGAAGACGACCCCTGTGCCTCCCAACACTGTTTGGGAAAATTAGTCATGCCAAAGCAGGAGACACCCAAACTGACTTGAACACATGTGAGCAGGACAGGAACTGCAGGACGGATTAGACCATCCATCACTCCTCAGGAGCCCAGCAAGAGAAAAACAAGAAAGGGATGTGAGGGATTACATGCTGCTCAATCACACACGGGTTGAGTCCTGACGCACAAGCCTTGATGGCACAGTTTATAATCTTATAGACATATGGAGTAAGACACATTTTCCTAAGCATGTGATAGTTCTTGTTAGTCACAATGAGCTTCGGAGTTTTAAGCAGGATTTCTAGCTCGATCTGTTCAATCAGCTTTTTCGTTCACAAACGCACTCCTGATTGAATCAGATTTGTTAGGAAACAGTGACGTATCCTTCACCAACATGGTACAGCAATTACTGAAAGTACTAAAACACTGGCATGTATTAACAAGGATTTAGGTTGCATTTATAATATTCCTTTTGTAATATTTGGATATTCTTAATAAAATCTGATAAATCACACCGTATAAGAAAAAAAGAATCTTACCAAATCAGCATCATAAGATAAAAAAAAGAATGAATAAATAAATAAATAAATTTTGCCTGGAGTTTGCATGTTCTCCCTGTGCTTGGTGGGTTTCCTCCGGGTTCTCCGCTTCCCCCGGCATAGTCCAGAGACATGCAGATTAGGCTAATTGGGGTTCCAAAATTGCCCGTAGTGTGTGAGTGTGTGTATGTGTATGTGTGTGCCCTGCGATAGATGGCACCCTGTCCAGGGTGTACCCCGCCTCAGAGCACGACCCTGGACAGGGTGCCATCTATCGCAGGGTAAGTCTCATGGGACAGGCTCCAGGCCACTTGTTGCCCCAGTATACAGGAGAAAGCAGCATAGATGATGAGATGAGATGACTACATGTTAATAATCCAGCATGGCCAATGTCTAGAAATAAAAGTCATATTACTAAACTTTTTTGTAAGAGATAAAATACTATTGTGTGTGTCTTAAAAATGTGTTTAAAGAAGCTGAACAAATAATTGTGAAAAATGTATCCAAATCATTAGAATTTATTATTTTCTCTGCAAAAATTGCTTGAAATAAATAATTTATTTAATTCGTTTTACTCATCATGGCCAATAAATGCAGATTTACTGTATGCAGGAGAAAAAAGACTCAAACATCACACTCAGTTTTACAGCATTCAGAAAAAGGATTCTGACCTTGTGTAGCTTTTAAACATGAATATTACTGTATGTGACTGAAATAAATTAAGCATGTAATGTACTTGCTTCTTTTGAATTAGTTTAACCTAAAAATACAATTTATAAATACATTATTTATTCGCGCATTTTCCTGAAGCAGAAATTATTTTCAGTGCTGATAAAAAAAAACTCAACAAAAAAAACATAAAGCTTAAAACCACCTCATTTTAACATGATTTAAACATAAAGCTTAAAACCACCTCATTTTAACATGATGCCGTATTACATGATCTCACCTGAACACTGTACCAAGATTTGCAATCATCAAAAAAATGGTTCTGTGTTCAACCCATGACCTTTATCCGTGGCCTTTTACACCCTGAACATTCTTTTAACGCTCTGAGAACGGTTTCAATTCGGTCTTTTACAGTGCATCTGCACACTGTAATGTTCACTTTTGCGTCTGGTTTTTCTCAACGTTTCCTCCTCGTGTCATCGTAGGGAGTTTTTTTTCCTGGCCACTGTTGCCCCTGGCTTGCACATAAGGGATCGAAATCTACCTCCAGATTTCCATAAAAGCTGCTTAGTTGCTATTGTTAAATGCGTCGTGCAAATAAAAATAAAAGAGTACACATCTGTTGCTCTGTGGGCGGAGCTTAGAATAGGGAGACTCTGGAAACCTTGTATCATCATCACACACCGTTTTTTTTTTTTTTTCCTTTTTAAATCTCCCTATACTTAAATCTATTTTTCCAGCTGCCCAGAATAAAGTATGGATAAAGATGTGATCTGTAACTTTTTAACTCTGACCTTGTGAATCGGCATCTATTGGCCTATTCATGAAGAAACAGTCACATGGTTGGCTAAATGTGATCTGGTTTCAAATTTAGCGTGCTGCACTCCTCACCAGTCCCTCTTCGACTATGTTTCTGGTCAAATGTCAGGAAATCCAATCCCTGTCCTTAAGCACTTTCATCTAACACTGCAGCAACAGACACTTAGCAACACGACCAAAACAACATCACATGCCACCCATTCGCAGACAGCCATGCATCTTCCTGTCAACACCTTCCGCAGGAGTCGCTTGGACCTCACCTTTGTGCCTCAAGGGTGCTTGCTGATAAAAGGGCTGTCCTAATCAGTGCACGGTTCACTTCCATAAACCCATCAGAGTGTTTTCTATACTGTGCCTGAGCAAGCAGGTGTTTGCCTCTCAAGCGTGTCAGCTCAAAAAAACGAGCCATGGAGAAAACATTCTCTTCACGTCCCAGGTAGCGCTTCCTGGGCCTCTCTTTCTTTCTTTTTTTTTTTCCAGCTCGCAGGCATGAAACACAGATTAGCAGCGTTAGAGAAGCCGTGTAACGCTTGTTATGCCAAGTGCTTCTGTTCAAATGAAGTGGTCTTAAGTCATCAAGGAATAAATCCTCTCCGCCAGTTCCCAATCAAACAGTCTTTAGTAAAGAGCTCGTGATTACTGAAAGAGTTGAATGAAGCAGATGTGAAAATATATAATAAAGCTCATGATCCGAATTCACATTTTCTTCATTTCAGACGCTCCATATTTTTCCGTGCGGCAAAACATATCATGTTGAGCTGCAACTTCTCTGGAGCTTGTTTGGGGAGACATGGAATGTGTGTGGGGTGTGTGAGAAATGTTCTCAAATGGATGAGTGTCTCATGTTGAGATGGTGGAGCTCCTGAAAACTGGAATACAGCCAGTCCATAGCAGGACACACATACTGTATATTCACACCCTCATTCACGCCTTGGGGAAATTTGGAGAGGCCAATTCATCTACTGTAATGTATCAGAGGAAACCAGAGAACCCAGGAATGCAGTGATCCATGACATCATCCATTCCCCTGATCCATGACATCATCCATTTTCTCAGAATTTCCTTCCCAACTTGGTCATTTAGATTCCTAAACTCTAGCTTGTCTTTCATTATTACATAACAGCTACCAGCTAATTGGTGACAATTATCCTTCTTCTAGGATTCTTACCTATTCAAATTTTGAAGCTGTTGCATCACATGGTGGCATGGCACACTCAGAGGAACTATGCCCTTTTCCACATATGCGACCTCATGATTGGCTAGTGTTGCTTTATCTGACCTGACAGATTGTATACCATCCCTCCAATTCAAAGAGCACAGCATCTTGCCTCCTGGCCACGGATAGATGTGGAATCTTCAAGACTCAAACACAACACCTTTTGTTGTAGCACTCACTGCAGTGTTAAATAAGATCGGGTATGTTCCACTCGCTTGTTCTTTGACACCGAGTCCAACTCATTGAACCAGCCTGTTCTGCTTCAATCCATCACCTGGACTGGAATAACACCGGTGCAGGTGAAAAGTGCTTAGTCCAGAGAAGAGCTAAAGAATCGCTGAGACGGCCGGCTTTCGGGAACACTCAGCTTTCGCGCACGGAGGCCAACCTTTCCTCGTCCGGATCAGCAGCTGCAACCTTCTGTCTGACTGCGCATGCTGATATTACCGATCTGTATCTTTTTTTTTTATTTTATTTTACATGCAAGGCCACGAACGCAGAAATGAAAGCAAGGGAGACAGACGGCGTTCTCATCTGACCCGAAACAGATGGAGCGCCTGGCGAACACTTGCGTCGCATATTCGCAGAGCTGTGTTAACACAAAGCACGAGCATCTTGATACACGCTAAACTGCAATATGCTCATATGTTTGGAGAGTTACAGTGCTAATATAGGCTTTTATTTGTCAAAGAAAAAAGATGTTGACCGCGAAAATAAACACACAAATAAACACAGATAATCCTTTACAGATGGGTAACACGTGCGGCCAGGCTATAAACGGGATGCCGAGTTGATTCCTGTCCAGTGTTACTCGCATTTGAAACATTTCAGCACAGAGGTTGCTGTCTATAGACATGCCGGTTATGATTCCACCGAGCCCATCTATATCTCACCCGGACATAAAACGCTCTGGCGTTTTGGGTAATGTATGCATCACCATTCAAGGCCACGGTAGAGGTAATGGCAATCCACTGGCTTCAGTTGTCTTCCCCCAGACCTGATATATGCAATGGTCATCCTGACCCACGCCATAAATCTTGATTTCACTTAACCAACGAGAAGGAGATGCAGCAAGGGCAGACCATATTAAGACTCTTTGTAAGGGACCAGCTGGCTGATAGAGTCTGTGCTAAACCGAGGTTAGCGGGGCTCATCTACACAACATGATTGATAGCCTGTGCTGGAATGACCGGCTCTCTTTGGTGCATTTATGAGACTTCCTGAATTACCGGGGTCATTTGTACACCGCTGCAATGTCACCCAGGTCGTGATTGCTGTGGAGAAGCAGCGGTAGAAACAGATAAAAGCTCCACATTATTGTTGATGCCAAGTCCGTGAAACATTGATTTTTCACAACAGCATCAGGAAACCCAGCGTACAACATCTGTGCAATGAGGAGCTCAAGGACGGCTGACCTCTGGCATGCGGGTCAATCTATTTTTCACTCAATAACACTGGAGGACCAGGCTGTAATGTAAAGTGCTCTTTTTTTCTCCGTTAGATGATTGCTAAGAAGGATTGCTTTTGATGCCCAAAGACAGGAGCTGATTGAAGTTTATTTGATCTTGTAATGAATACAAGCCTCTGATGCACCAGACTGATGTCTCAGCTCATATATAAAGATATATTTTTTCATAATTTCTACAAACAACAGAAACCTTTGTGCATGCCAATTAATTTTGACATTTCAAACAGAAGACCGTGAAAATTATGTCCTGAAGCAGCGTACCGTTAAAATAACTGTATTGGAGTGCAGCACACAACATACTGTTTTTTTCCTGTCATTGATCCTAGTGAAAACAATGATTTTGATATCTGTACTGCTTTATGTAAAATTATTTACTCGTAGTGTCTCAGATTGGAAAGAGCTATGACTCACAGACGTCCAAGGCTGACCGAACAATGAAGTTGAGTTCAGGGTAATTATACTTAGAAAAGGAAAATTCTCTCTGACAGTGTGGGGGCACAGATCATTTAACAAACAGTTGCCTGTGGGTAGGTTATTTACACTTACAGATTTTTCTGTCAATGGTGTGAAAATGGTGAACCTGAAGAGGTATAAATACATTTTAACCCACTCTCTTTCACTCACTCATTGTCTGTACCGCTTATCCTGTATTCAGGGTCACGGGGGCATGGAGCCTATCCCTAGGAGACCCAAGGGCACGAGGCGGGGTACACCCTGGAGAGGGTGCCAATCCATTACAGGGCACACATATATACTGTACACATTTACACACTATGGGCAATTTGGGATCACCAAGTAGCGTAATCTGCATGTTTTTGAACTGTGGGAGGAAACCGGAGTACCCGGAGGAAACCCACCAAGCACAGGGAGAACATGCAAACTCCATGCACACAGAGACGGGAATCGAACCCGAACCCTTGAGATGCAATGTGACTAACCACTATGCCACCATCCCGCCTGCATTTCGAACCACCCTTGGTTTATTATCCGTGATGCATGTGTGTGGTTCGTCAAGCATATCTGACAATCATATGTCAGAGGTCAAATTTCAGGCAGACAGTACCAAACAAGGACAATGCATGGGGGTCAAAACCAGAACAGGAAAAACAGAAAATAATGCTTAGAATCGCACGACAGATGCAACAGAGACTTTGCAGTGAGACATGGCACAGGGGGAATAAATAGAAAAGGTAATACTCAGGACACATGGACGCTATCGGGTAGAAAGACCAATGACAGAACAGAGACGGAGCCAAGACTAGGGTCTAAATAAAGGCACAAGTCAAGGTAAATGAAAAGCACGAAAGTGCTGGGAAATGTGCTGTGAAGACAAGGAATCCATGACACATTTCAACAGCATGAATTTCACCCCAACGCCTTTGCCACCTCTGGTTTAATCAGCAGTAAGAAAGTGAAAAGTGGCATGGAAAGACGTTATAGATTTTTTTTTCAATATGTTGGTTAGCTATAGAATAGGTCTAATGCTCCTTAGTTATTGTTATGCCTACTGATTAACATATCATGTCTAGGAAAACCTTGCTTTAAAACTGCATGGATCAGTACAGCATTGCTTTCCCCAGCTTTCTCTTCACTTCCCTGCCTTCTCTGCTGCAAACATACAGTAATAATCTCCTGTTCTTCCACCACCCAGTGCTCGTCTAATTTCGATTTGCTTTCAACAAAAAAAAGAGAGTAAAGTGTAGACCTACTTGATCAGACAGTGTAGAAATCCTCCAACCTTGCTTCAATATCAATCAATCTCATAAAAATCAAATCACATTAAAATATGATTAGATTCCATGTTGTTTCATAAAAATAAAACTCATAAACGATCATCCACCATGAGCTTAACTTTATTTGAATTCCTCACACCTTTTTGTGCAAACTGTAAAAGTTTATAATGTTATATAAAAGTATTGGCTACTTAGCCATCATGTGTCCTTAATGTGAATGGAAAGAAAAGAAAATGCAACATGCTGTAGTAATGACCTGTTTTTGCTTTCAGCACACAATTACAGTATACCCGAATCCAGCAGAACTCTGGCGTTTGTCTGAGAGCATGAGCCTGGATGTGAGATCTAATACATCTGGCATTATAGTACATCATCTTGGACTCATCATGGTTAGAAATAGAAGGAGATATTTGGTATTTTATCACCTGACCTTCTCTGTTAATGGGGCAGACAAAAACATGACTGCTGTAGGTATGGGAAAGTGGGTAACTAGGTTGTTTCCTTGTTTCCTAGGCTGTATGAATTATTTGCAGCACAGATAATAATAAAATATTAAGGATGCTGTGATGTGTGTATGCATGTGATGTGATTTTGGATTTATTATATATGTATGCATATGCAGTATATACTTATAATACTGTACAGAAGTCTTGAGCTACACCAGATTTCTTCATATTTTTCCTTTTATAAATTTTTCCCCGAATTTTCTTCCTAATTTAGTGGTGTTCAATTCCTCCCAGTCAGTAGGGGGCTCCCACATTAAGCTTCTACTACCATTCCTCCGACCCATGTGATGTCACCGACCATCTTTTCGAACTGCTCGCTCACGTGAGCTCACAGGCGCCCCTGATTGGCTGGTAGAGCCGTGATTAATGTGGGAGCACGAGTACCTCTCATCCCTCCCCTCTGAGAGAGCTCGGCCAATCAGCTCTCT
>JAOVVA010000009.1:989785-1001922 GCA_028565275.1 Leiocassis micropogon | reverse complement strand
ATAAAGCATTTAATAGCGGCAGTGTGGCGTCTGCAGACAAGGACGTCTTATCAAAGCGAATGAATATATTTCTCCTTTCACATGAGAGTATGATAAACAAATACAAGATGATTACTCCTGCTTTTCTTTTTCTCTTCTAATTTCAAGCTTTAAATCGAGCAATTCATTTGACGGATTAGGCTCAATTCTAAGTAAATAAGCAGAAATGATTTGCCTGTAGAATAGGACAATTATCAACTTGAAATGGGAACAAACACCTTGAAATAAAGCAGTCATATTATAATTGTTTTGTATCTCCAAGTTATGATGAAAAGTATCTGATCATTTTACTATTTAGAGTAGATATCTATCTCATCATGAGAAATGTAACATCGCTCTCTATATACTCTAAGTAACTGAGATACATTTACAAGATTCAAGATATATTGCCATACTTTTTAATGAAATATATTTTCTATCAAATTTATGCATGAATTATTTGCTTGAAGATACCCGCCGAAAAAGACAGTAAGCTTTTCAGTGCCCCCTATGTTTACTCATAACTGCATATGGAGAAAAACCCTAGCGTTGTATGAGCAGTCAATATCTGTACACATAGCCGTTTAGGGATGTGGTTTATAGAAAATGCTGTTTGAAAGATCACACACACGCTTGTCAGAATCTTTTAACCGGGACTTATGTGCTTTGCGTAAATCTACCGATCAGACAGATCGTGTGAGGTTTAAATCTTCGCCTCTTTCTAAGGGCAGCCTGCCTTTGCTCTCCTGCAGGTATGAAGAAAATCAGGATTTACTAACCTGATAACTTGTAAACACCGGTGTTCAAACCTAAGTAAGAACTGATTGTTTAAGAAAATATGGATCTCAGGGAGGTGTACATTTTTGGGAGAAGGTTGTTCATTGACTGTTAGATTACTCACCTCGATTGTTCAAAGTCTTCTAGCTGTAAATGTTTATAGATATTGTATTTAGAACACTGTATGATGCTAATGACACCCAGCACATAACGCACAAAGATTTTCATTATGAACTCATAACTTATGAGTTTATTTGACTTAGCCCAGCTTATTAGATCTGCTTCTCAGTTCCATCCCTATGCGTAAGTGTAAAGCCCATACTGGTTGATCTGCGTGTGAAGCACGCTGTGAAGTCACATCTCACATACACTTAGCAGATGTGGTTACAACCGGATGTCAAGCTCATTGATGTAAATGATTTGCCTCTCTTACATGATGATGATAAAGGAACTGAAACTGCAGCACAGATTCAAAAACAGATACATGGCTGCATGATCAGAACAGATCAGCCATCTTTAGTGGATTTTGAGAATCTTCAAACATCAGACGATGGAAATCTGGATTTGAAGCAGCATTGCACTAGAGCTAGAGCTGTGGAAAGACTGACTCAAACTGTCTAATTATCTAGGAAAGTCTCACTTGACTTCAGGTACCACCATTGGTATAAACTGCCATTAGTGTACACTACCACCATTAGTTTACACTATTAGTGGAAGGGCAAACAGACAAACAGGACTTAATTCACTGGAAGTTTTTTCTGCTTCCCAATAAGATGAATTACAGTAGCTGCATCTGTTCCTTTCAGGTCACCTTGTTTAGAGGTATCGTCGCAGCAGACGGATGATGCCTGAAATGTTGGACCACATTTAGCTTCCATTATGCATACATTCTCTTTGGCATGGTTTCGACAACTTTATGCAACATTTCTTTTTCAAGCTAGAGTTGCATATATTTTGGACAGAGCTGTACTGATGAAAGGAGGGTTGAACCACTCTGTAAAGACTTTCAATAGTTTTAAGGTCGTGACTTTGTTGTGGAAAATTCTTGCGTGAAAATATTTCCCAGAACCACTCTTTTGTCATTTTTGGCCAACGAATAGTCAATCTTTGCATAGTCATCACGGAATATGCCTGTGCCATTAGACAAGCAACGTTCCATGGATAGTAAGACCGGATCATTCGGTACATTCGGGTTCAGAACTTCTTTCTTATTTCCTCATAACATTACTGAGCCTAAACCTGAACAACTGAAGCAACCCCAGATCATAACACTGCCACCAGAGGCTTGTACAGTGGCCACTATGCATGATGGGTGCATCACCACATGCGCTTCCAATCTTACTCTGAAGTGCCTATCACTCTGGAATTGGGCCGATCTGAGCTCATCAGACCACACGATCCTTTTCCGTGGCTCCAAAGTCTTTTATGCGCCCTAGCAAACTGAAGGCTTTTGTTCTGATTAATCTCACTAACAAGCGGTTTTCTTATGCTCACACAGCTGTTTAGTCTAGACCGTCTAAGTTCTCATCACATAGTGTTTGTAGTTTGTTTGCTCCTAGTTTCACTATCAAACCTATCTGTGATGTCTACCGTGTATTAATTTGCAATGCAATGTTTAAGTGATCTCCAATCCCAGTCATTTGTGATTTCCAACCACATTCATTCTACAAAGTCGACAGTTCAGCCCCATCCTTCCATGTTTTCTAAATGAACTAGACTATTCATAACCCGATTGTACTGATCTCATCAATATGCTTAATTGTTATTTTTTGCTTGATGCAGGCTAATAATTCAATTGCTCTGATGCAACACAGTGACATCTTTATCGACAACCACTTCCTTGTTTGGACAATCAGCCCAGACGGACAAAGGCAAAACATAACTGAAGAAGAGATAAGATGGGGATACATGATGGGAAGATGATGGGTGGAAGATGGGAGGTATGATTATCAGTGTACTCGGTTATACAAAAGGTTGTTGAGGTTTCCGTCTTAATAAATAAATAAAAATAAACATTAAAACCAAAAATGAATCGTTTATGCTTGTAACCATGTAAACACTTCAGACTTTTGTCTTAACCCTTGGAGCACTCTGAAATACGACATGGTTAGCAAGGGCTCGTGAGCAATTGCTGATTGAATAAAATATGTACTTGAGCACAGTCAATTACTGGTAGTGATTTTCTCGCTTAGCAGATGAATTTCCACTAGAGAGGTAAATTATGTCATGCTACACTTTGCACAAGAAACTGCCCTTAAATTATACACCCTTTAATGCATTCTTGTGACGCGTAATATTTTTAACTGGCGTTAGCACACTGGCTGCTTGCTTTCTATCCCACTTGTTACTTTGCTAATTAATCCGAATGTCTCTTTAGTTTAGAAGATATCAAATGAGATGAAAAGGTACAGGGTGCTATAAACTGGTTCGCACTGCAGCACCAAGGAACATTTGTCAGAAGTTTGTTATATTAGCAACGGGAAATTAGCAGGAAGAAGGATGAAGGTGGGGGGGAAGCTATTTACAGTTTGAAAGCTAACATTTGTACAATAATTATTAATGGCCTTATGAAAAAACCACTCCCCTGGGTGGAAGGCGAGGAATAATTACGGCAGGGTCGACGAGAAATGGGTGGAGAACAGACCATATATCTACACGAGCGGAGGAACAAATTTCAATCAGGCCCGTCTCATCAGGGACGGAGAGTAAAACCAGCCGTGAATATTTCTTTCCTTGTGTAGTTGGTTATTTTCGAACCTGCACATCTTGATGAGTTTTACAATTGTGGGCTGCTGCAGTTCTGTAAAATGTCAATCTCGATGGCACATTATAATTACAAAGCAATTGCCCTTAAACATACATGTTGCAGGAAAAAAAAAAAGATCAAATAAACACCAAGTCAAATAAACACTACATTCTCGTGACAGAAAAAAAAAAAAAAAAAAAACCTAGCTTGGCGTATATTTACAGCACACCCAGAGATCTACAAAGTGCCTTTCAATGAGGTAAATATTTCATGAGGCCCTAAAATATGTGGCTTTTGGCTTTTCATTTGACTCTGTGTAGCTGGCTAATGTGAATTAGTTCAAGTACTGCTGAGGGACAGATCGCAGGCATCTGATCATCTGCATCCTGTCAGAAACGTTACCCAATATGCGCTGGTTGAGAAAAACTGGATGCCTTTTTCCGCACGCACAAACAGGACATGACCACCAACATGAATATGCACTCAGCACATGGTTTATAGCGCATTACACCGAAGCACATTCGCAAATCTGATTGGTCCGAAAGTGTCGATTAATTTTCTTAAACAGCCCGTTAGACCATAATTCTGACTCGCGGGTTCATACTGTATTAATGCAGTCGTTCGAAATTAACAGCATTTTACAGTAACATCACAGGGACTTACTGGATACAGCAGACGCTTTATATCATCTAAGGCTAATCATGACCAGATTGCTAAAAAGTGTGCTGTTATTTAACAAAGGAAAACATAATGCGAAGTTTTGTTTGTGTTGTTGTTGGTGTCTCCACTGTCAGCGCTTTGTTAAAAGTTTTCCATCATGGGAAACTTTTGAGACAAAGGAGTTTGTTCTTCTTTTAGTTCGGAAACCTTATTAGCATTGACTCTGTTATATGCAATAACAAGAATTAACTTAACATCTCATGAATGTAAATGTAAATATAAATACAAGGGCCGTATTGATTTTAATTTTTTATTTTTTTATTTTTATTAACTGACGTGTCGGTCACATTGCATTTGTTGGTAGAGTCCTGTTCTCCCATGATTGAGTTGTTGACGATGGAGGGGTGCAGAATGTTTACAGAGATGACACCACTGACAATGTGCACAGATGGGAGAAGAGGTTTAAAGAAGCATTGAAGACAGACCACGCAGTGGGAGACCATCAACTGCGACAAAGATGATTTTCGACGAGGATTCAAGAGTTGTGTTCGGCGATGGCACAAATGCACAGCTTGCATTGATTTGAACGATCGGTGTCAGTTTATCAGTTACTTTTGATACCGCATTTGTATAAATGGATCAAAACATATTCAATATCATGTTTTAAAAACTGAAAAAATTGTAATCGAAGAACTTGAGAAAAAAAAAGAAAAAACACTTTTTTTCCTTATTGGAAAACGATGGTGCCGCTGATGGTCCCAGTACGTCTGTTTCACATCGGCCACATCACCGCTGACCCTCTGTGGATTATTTTCCTTTAAAAGACTCATCTGTCATGTTCAGTTCCATAGCAAACATCAAAACGTCAAGCGCTTAAACTTTAACGCATGAAATTACAAGCCTAATGGAGTCGCTTTTCCGACTACTACGGGGAACCTCTCTTCCCGCCACCGAGCCGCACAGAGGGGGCGTGTGATTGCGCGAGTCGAGGCGAGAACACGGCTTTAAGTGGTGTTCCGTGTCAGACAAGCTTTTGATGTGTTCATTGAAGCTTAATCTGCAGTGTCGTTTTATGAGCGCAGAGAGAGAGCGCTTAATCCTCCGACTAGCACATGTGTACACTATTCGCTGCCTCTGATGTGTTATTACAGTTTATGACGCAACTGTGAAAAATCTGTACCACAGCTTCATCCATCTGATACAAATCATGTGTTAATTATCAAACCATGACCTCTGAGGGGTATTATATCGCTAAACAGGCAACCGTAAAAAAAAGCAAGCGGAGGGAATTCTTGGGAAATGGTGAAATGAAATGCTTAAATGAAAAAAAACATGATGCGTGGACTTTGAGCTCATTTACGACACAGAATTGCTTTTTCCTTAGTGGATATGAACTACATGTAAAAAAAAAAAAAGAATTATAATTATGCTGGACAGGATATATTGGCAGGGGCAAGCTAGAAAAGTAAATAAATAAATAAATAAATATGGGCATGTGTGTTTCTGAACAGTCTGAAATTAAGCAGGACATTTTTAATGCAATCATAGTCAAATTATCGCTGAAACCTGCTGAGCTCAAATGCAGCATTAATAAATTGGTAATGGAGCTCAACATTACTCATTTCTCACTGCGGGCTCCTCGTCATTTAACGAATTATATCTGATTCGCATCTTATTATTTTAAGTAGCCAATCTGGCCTTCATGCTGGTATATGCCCGATCTCGATATAACGTCCACACTTTCGTCTCTGCATGAGTAACTCTTTATAAAGCTATTGCATAAGGTGAGACCATCTGAATGAAGTTATCACCTTTTGTAGTCATAACGATGTTTTTATTTTGTCTCAATCTCAACCTAAAGTACTGAGCGGTTTAACGAAGTAATAAAACTCGAGTTTAGAGAAGCTGTTTCACTGCACTCAATTAAACAGACTGTAAATATCTCCGAACAATCTTATCACACTGCAGCTGTCAGGATTATGGGACAGATCGAGCCCACCTCGAGAGCTGTTAATAAACTCAGACTCTCTCAATTAGGATCTATTTCTACACAGGCAGGTATGAGAGGTAGGAGGTCGACATGGAGAAGGGAACTCAGCTTTTTTTTCCCCCTTGCAAACCTCTAATAAATCTAGACAGAACCAAAGGGAGAAAACGCTGTCAACAGAAATGAAATCTTAATGCCATCTGTGGTTTTTCCTTTTGTGTCAGAGAAATATTTTAACAGCATTGTTCACTGCTGAGATACACCACTTTCTTTGCGGTTCATTTAAATCTAATGTACGTTAGACTGCCACTTTTCCTTTCTCATTGCCTCAGGCAAGAAAAGTCATTAAATCAAGAACCCTATTACAAAAGTACGCGGTATTTGTGTTGCTCATGAGCAACACGATGTTATTCAGGATGGGAATGTCTGTAGAAGCACAATCGATTAAAAGACACGTGGACTGGGCTGGATGGATGTCTGAAGTTCCCTAACATGCTGAAATGAACTCGGCGCATTCGCTCCGGTGTTTTTTTTCCCCCGGTGATGGGCGGAAAATGCAAATGCAATTAAGAGAGCTGTTGCTTTCCATCCTGTACTTAACATCTTCCCAGCTCTCGAAAAGCATCCGTGCTTTTTCCGTTAATATTCAAGCGTGCTTCATATCGAATGCGGAATCACAAATGTTGTGGGTGCTTCATGAGGGAGAAAGAGAAATCAGGCAAATAAGAGGCATCTTATCGTGCTAACCCGATTTGACCTGACACATGTGCTTTGGAGCAAGCAACTGTACTAAAGAGGCTTTCAGAGCGGAACAGGCCTCTACTGTGACTGCACACTTTATTTATTCACTTACCTCGCTGGTTTAATGGAAATATAAAAGGCCAGATTGATTAGTGTTTTAAGATTCAGCAGTTAATAGATTAAAAGCCCATGCGAGAGCCAGAGAGTACAGTCGCTATTTTCTGGTTTGGGACCATCTTACTCCTCTTTTGTCCTCTTACTAATTTTTTGTGCACTCTGATCACTGAGTATCACATCCTCAAGCATCTGTTTCTTTGAAATGATAAATGAGCTGAAAGAGAAGTTCTAATCGGGGATTGTAAGGAATGCACAAAAGGTGATGAATTCTAAAAACGAACCTGTTGCACACATTTCCGCCAAGCAAAACCCGAAGCGAGTGTAACTGCAAGTTGGCGATTGCCCGATTTTATAAAGCATCCACCAAAAGCACGCTTTTGTGCCTGCGAGACACGGCCGCCCTGGACCCGTCAGTCACTTTAAAGAGGAGCATGAAGTAGTCGTTCTCATTTAGAGTGACTGCAGGCGAAGAGAGACTGATGTAACGATGTAGCAGCGGGATGCCTTCTCTGTCAAGAGGTATGGAAATACACGACTGACATGGACACTCAGGTTTACTTGCATGCTCGGGCTAAATGGGTTCATTGTAATGCAGGCCGTGGAGCGATGTGACTGGGCTAACAGACAGGGCTTTGTGGAGGTGTTTAAAAGGGCAGAATAATAGATTTCATGCAGCTCCGGGATTAATTAGCTTGAAGGCGGAGGCAAATCTGATCCCCTCCAGGAGTCGAGTTAAGGGTTTGCATATTCATACCAACTTTGATCACCCAGTTGGTGACTGGTGGCTGGTATGGAAGGTGGAGTTGTACAAGGATGTACACAGATGTGTTGTCATGCGCAAACAGATTGACGACAAACTCATAACCAGAATACTGAGGTAAAACCTGAAACGAAGTGACGGAGAGGTGAGAAGTCACGGATTCCTCCAGCACCGGCTTCTAATTTATAGGATTTGTGTATGTTAGAAAGGGGGAGCATCTGTACCCCCCTGCTCCCTGTGATCACCCTCCGTTCCGACATCTGTTTAAGGATGTTTATCCTAGGGGTAAGTATGTTAAAAGAAATATTATGCTAGTGTTATTTTACTTTTCCTCTGTTTAAACCATAAACACTACTCTGAGCCGGGACGGCCAGATTACAGAAGAGAGGGTACGGCTGTGAGGTATGGGGCACGGGGAACAGGTCACAGCACCCCGATTCTAACCTATGACATAATTCTAAACTTGCAATTCACAATGTCAAAGTTTTAATCCAAATCCTAATTAAAGAAAGCGTCCTACATCACTTTTCTATTTACATCCTATTGAACTTTGCATTCTTTTGCAGTTTTACGTAGTCAAAGCAAAAGCATGTAAGACTACGCTGCCTGAATGACACCCGGCAACTAAGCATCAACTCTGTTAAAGACTTAGAGCGAGGGATTTATGAATAGAAAAGGCAGCACTGGGAAAGAGGAGAAGAGCCTTGTAGGTGTCCTGCACCCTTCCAGACATTCCTCTCATTCCCCTCAACAAGGCATGAAGCAGGGAGTCATTAAAGCACTGTCAACTTAGTCGGGCTAATGCCTCTACCCCCCAGAGAGGCTTATGCAGAGGTGGCAGTGTATTTAAAACCTGAAAGAAAAAAATGTAAGAAAGAAAGGGGGTCTATCTAAGCAGGACATGGCATGCATGGATGTCTCCTGCTTCTCCAGCAAGACTGGAGAATACTCGGGTTATCGCGGCAAAGATGGAGATAGGAGACGGACAGATTCGAAAGACGGATTAAAGATCAGGCAGGAGGAAAATGAGACACGTTAGGAATAAAGAAGCAACTTAACAAAAAATGAAGGGACTGAGAGAACGAGCAGCTAAAGAATAGAGCCAACAAGAGAATGCAGACGAGGTACGGCGAAGAAGGGATTTCCGCTAAAACTAATCAATCAGGGCTTGATAATGGATCCCATGCGGGAGTGTTGACACAGGGTCAGCTCTTCCCCTGACCCGTGCCTTCAGGGAAGCGGCAGCAGAAAAGCCACAAATAACAGAATCCGAGGCTAATTGTCTGCCCAGTCTCAGAGCTTTTCAATGCCCCTGCCACTTTCACTCTAATTCCCTCTCATTCTATTCATTCCTCTTTTTTTTTCTTTTCGCTCGGTCGCTCCCTTCATAGTCATCCACTTTTGTTAGCTACCGTTCTTCAAAAAACGCACGTATCATGGTCCTCAGATGGCATCCCTTCATATCGCTCGCTCACGTGCTTTGCCATTACGAGCAGCCAGGACCGCTGACGGACGACTAGAAACGATCCATCTGCAAAGCTTTTGAAGATCATGACAAGTGCGCACTGTCGGTACCATCCTTCCTGTTCAAAATCACAAACCGTCTACATCTCCTTGTGCGAGGTTTCTCCTGAGACACCCCAAGAATGAAAGACAAGAGGGGGAAAAAAAAAGTGCAATGCAAGGTACTCACTTAGATGCTTTCTCCTGCTCCTCTCTGTCCCTCACTTCCACACTGTCTCCTGTCCTCTTGAAACACTAGATATGTATCTGTTCACGCAGACCAGTTCGTGTCTCCGTGAAGCTCCAGCTCACAAAGTTGCTCTGTTGTCGGCACGGCGTGTGCTGCGCACGTCTGCCTGGAGCTGTGTATATGTATGTCTCTGTGTGTGTCTTAACTGGCGGCTCACACTGCTCTGTCTGAAGGGGAGCTAAAACACTTTTAAACTCGCTCAGCCTCCCCATGTGACCAGCTCCCAGCAGCCAGGCACGAATATATTAATGCTCCTTCCTCCAGCCAGAGTGCACCCCCTAGCCACTGTTTCAGGAAGTGTAAGCTGTGTGAAAACCCCCCTCATACCAACACACACACATACATATACATATACATATATATATGTGTGTGTGTTTGGATTGTACTTAAGTAGTCTGGGAAGTGCTCCATCATCTGCTTTTAAAGTATTTAACAGGTGGCTTCCTATAATTTATCACTGTATAATTATAACTAATATATTTATAACTAATAATTATAGGAATAAAAAAATAGGGAAAAAAACACGAACAATAAATAACCAACAAAAAAAGAGTTTTTTCTTTCCTGAATAATAAGAACGAGTGAGCGGCCGAAATCCCCAGCACGACCAAACGCACCCTTTCAAATCCTCGCCTTTTTTCCGTCCGTCAAACCTTCACTTGTGTCGTTCCTCTTTCTGCTGCCCTTTCCACCCTGCGTGTTTCTCTCCCTCTTTTCTTCAGCCATGTCTTTCAGCAGAGGAAGAGGCTAAGCCGCATCTATGAGATGTTCTGACTCCTGACTTCGACCCCCCAGCCTGCAGCCTCTCTATGCAAATGGAGGCATTGAAACAAGGCCAAGAATCTAGTCTGGATCAACACACATGGTGTGCATTTACAAATCAATACACCGAGCTCAGCAGGGCTGCGAATTAAAGATCAACAGCTCAGTAACCAGTCAAAGACGAGACAACGCGTCCTGATCTTCTGTTCACTAAGACCGAGTTCATTTATACACGAACCATGGATCATGCTTCATATATAGTAAACGGTAAATAACATAGAATTGTATGTTTAAAGGAGCAGTTTGTCATTTTTAGAGCCCTCTGCTGGCTGAGAGGCAAATTGGAATTGCAATAGACACGCTGACAAGCTTTACCTCCGACTGACCCCGTGTCCATTGATCACGTCTTGTCAGTTACACTAGTCTTACATAAAGAACCTAAAAATATCTACAGTTATTCAGGTATATTTTAAATGATATTGTATGGCATGGCAAAGAGAAATACAAAGTCAAACATCATCACAAATCTTATCATATGTTATCAGTAATACTGTCACAATAAGATATAGTACTTAACCTGGAAATTCTAGTAATTATATAGTAATAATACAGTAAGTAATATTTATTACAACCGTGGCATAGTTTGTAACATTTTTTTCTATAAAAGAATTATATACTAATAGTTTGGCTATTGTTGATTGTATTTGCTTGTATTCTCACACATTGTCGTTTGCCTTACTTGCATTATCACACATTTAATGAATTATTAAACTCAATCTCATGTTCAAATTAAAACAAATGTGTCAAGGATTATTTGTAAGTACTGCATTAAAATCTATTACTCTCTATAACTGTTGTATTGTTGCTTTCCACAATCTGATCATTTTCTACATCAGTAGCCCTGACAGTAGTAATTCAATTCAAATCACAGGTTTATATAAATCCATTTGCTCGGATACATAATAGTTTCTATAGTAACGACTCATTCAGGGTGCAGGTGATCTATATAATCCAATTCTGTTATAAATTGATCTTTTTATTGCACTATTATCTAAAGATGAGTTATATTTGTGTTTTTGTTTTACTTTTATAATAATTTTTTTCAAAATAATAAGAATGATGCAAACATATAAAAGTGATCATTCGGTTTTAAAAACGTGCATCCCAGCACAAAACCAAAAATAGTGATGAAGAATAAATCATGCATATTTATGTAAAGATATTTTTTTTTTGAAACTGTACGAGGAAACTGGAATACCCAAAAGAAACCAATCAAGCACATGGAGAATATACAAACTCCCAAGACCCAAGATGGAAACCAAACCTTTGACTCTGTGGTGTTTTGTAACAGCTTTTACATTAAAGGATTTCTTTCTTTGTGCTCTTTCTGTAAGGAAGCATTGTTCTTGATGGGTTTCCTCCTACTGTCTAACATAGGACATGTGGTGTATGATGGCTGATTGGCATTTCAGTGCCTGTAGTAATGCTTGGTTGCATGAATGTTGTGCAGGTGCCATATGAAGGGTTGGCACCCCATCCAGGGTGTACCCTGCCAGTTCCCTGCCATAGGTTCCAGGCCTCTTACGGCCTTACACAGGATAAACCGTACAGACAATGGATGGATGATGGGTCCTCTAGGTGTATACTGTAGATGTAGATGAGGTGTATAGTTGAGTTTCTCTGGAACATGCCTGGTTGTATTTTTGTTGTGTTCTGATTAAAGATAAAAATAAAGACAGTAGTGAAGGAATGACACAATTTACAGCTATTACACCACAATAGATAACTGGAAATAACTTGTGTCGCAGACATACTA
>JAOVVA010000009.1:969467-988322 GCA_028565275.1 Leiocassis micropogon | reverse complement strand
TTTGCTTCTGTGCACGAACTAACACGCCGACACGGTGCAGAAGTAATTTGTCAATCAAGAGTCCTGGTAGCCGAAAGACATTCTAAAAAACTTTTAATAATGACAATCAAGATCAAGATTTGTTATTTTATGTAGTTAAATTGCTACACAACAATCAATATCTAGTATTAAGTCTTTGATTCTTCAAAACTTGCTGTATCCGGCTCGGCACAGAGTTCAGTACGCTGCTCAATCCATGCCTGCTTGATTGCTTTCTGAAGATCATGTACAGAAATTTGCAACAGAAGTTCCCAAATCACTTGAGAATTCCTGAGTTTTAGTCGCTTTTGAGCAGAGGTGAATGCCCAAAAATGTATTTTCTTCATCCATTAACTTAATCAGTTAATTCTAATTAGCACAACTCTTCAGATGAACTAATTAGTGAAAGAGAGAACTAGTGTATAATACATGGCATATGCTGTCAGGGGCGGCAGCAGCCGTAATCCTGTACGCACAATGTGTCAAATTTTTGTAATGGTTTTGGACAGTTTTTACATAACTGGTATCTGGCAGGTCAATGCACATTTGCGGCTTTTTTTTTTTTTTTTTTACGTGTAACTGTGTTCATTTTAAAAGCTTTTGAAAGTAGAATGCGACATGTTATATGCAGTGAAAATCCTGCAAAGAGCTACAAAAGCACAAGTTTGACCTTTGAAATGCATGCAGTAGGCTAAAAAGAGTTTTTATGGTGGCGTTGTATCTTAACATATAAAAAACCCAGAGTCTATTTATCTCATGCTTGCTCGCTCACCCACTCACAGAGTGGTCATACAGTGGTCATGCATACGTTGCACCCACGGTAGATATTAAAGATATGTATTGAAGGCAATTTTAGTCCAACTTGCCCCTGTACGTATGTTGTTTTAATACTTTGGCCACAATTGTACATATTATATACACATGATATTCTGCAGTACAGTACATAGTGTGGGAGGAACAGATTGTCAGATGCCCAGTGGATAAATAGTTTCAACAACCAGGTAAAAAAAAAATAAAAAATCTACAGCTTATTGACTTGCAAACTATTTTTAAATATATAATATAAATAAATATATAATATAAATAAATACCAATTTGTAGACGGAAAAAGAGTTTGTAGAAATAGTTAAAAGATTAAGTTATAATAACTTAACTTCTACTTAAATGTAGTTTTTTTTGTGCTCTCGTTTCAGATATTTCATTTGTTTGCTCTAATACTTTAACTCATAGTGGCGCTTCACATACTGCTTTTTATTAGCGCCACGGTTTCAGAACATACTGTATGGGACAACTCCTGCAGGAAGAATAAATACACATTGGTCTGTCCATGCATCTTTGAGTGACATGTATAGCAACGCTCACCATGAAGAACAAAAGCACTATTTTTGTTTAAAAAAAAAGAGTTAGATGCTGTGATGTAATTTGGCAAATAAACGCTAATAACTTCACTTCTACTGAACATTTTAATTTTTAATTTCAGGCAAATACTGAACTCCTGCCAAAGTTTTGTGTGATGCTGTGACAGACATAGAAAAAAATTTTGTTCCTAGTTTCGGGTCCTCTAATGTATGAAATTTAAAGATATCATTTAAAGAGCAAGTTCTGACCAATTTACAGACAAAAGATTGTTTTTATTTCATCCAACAAATGTTGTTGTTTTTTTCCGGTTGCTGGCCAGTGCAAATTTTTATATGACTAGTAAGTGGGAAAATGCAGTCTAAAAATCTTTTGAAGTAAAGAGGGAAGCCTCAGACGCATTTTGACACCAGATATTGGTTGTTTATTGATATTGGTTGTTTATGTTTCACATTGCGGGTATGACAAGGATCATTCTATAAAAATGGTGGAAAGTTAAAAAAGTGCTGTCACTTAGTTTTGCTGATGGCAAAAGTCATTTAAATTAACATAACAGAACCGTTACTTGCAAATCTTAAGAAAATATGAAATACATTTTCTTTCTTTAATGTTCAATATTTTATTATAGGATTTTTTTTTTAAAGCCCAAGTTCAAGAAATGTCTTATTACTTATACATATGTATGTATAATCATACATGGAAGTGGGACCATATACTTTATCAAACTTTATCAAATATGTTAAACACAAAAATCACAAAACAATAATTGATTATAATTAATAACATTTAATAAATATCAGTCACCCCAACCTATGTCATTGGTCTTACTGTTACACAAAAAGAGTTTCATTTTGAAATACATTTGACGATTTGAAATTGTTCCTGCGTCACAGGTGACTAAATAAAGAGCGCTGAACAAATGCCAAAGGGATGTCAGATGGCTCTGTAAATTAGTTTAAAAATGTCATCATTTATTTTGCAATTTTATGCTTAGCTTTTAAAACTGTCATCTGTGTTACTCATTGTATAATTATAAGTGTCAAAAATAGACATGAAAACTGGCTACATCTAATAATTGATTGATTTTGACACAATTGAAAATCATGCTGTGTTACACATGAAAGCCATTTTGTAAATAGTTATAATTTTTCTCTAAATTGTCATTGGTGTTACCGTCATTGGTGTTACCAGAATGAGAAGGAACAGTAGTTATGGAATGTATATAAAAAAATCCATATACATTCTTTTTGTGGATTCATAAGGTTTAGAAGTAAGTTATTGATATAAAAGAAATTCTAGGTGTGAAAGAAGAAACACACTTCAGGAGATTTTTATGACTCAAATTCCACCTTTTCTGTAGAATGACCCACAACTGCAGCTTGTAATATCTTTGCTATTGTGAAAATTTCATTTTACAGTTTCTATAGCCATCTATCAAAAAACATTGAGGTTGCACAATGCCAGTTTTGGTTTAAATAAAGGTCAGAAAAGAAGTTACTGAATTATTCAGTAATTATACAGCAGTCAATGTTCATAATACATCAGTCTCAGTCCTAGTCTAATCCAATATCACTGACAAAATTTAAATGCATATTGACCAACAAAAAGAACGATGATCAGCAAAGCTGTACAAAGACCAGCATGAAGTTTATGCTGTTATGATTACGAAGCAAATTTTTCGAATCTTAGTGACCTGGTGGCCAGGAATAAACAACCAGGAAATCATTGCTATTCCCTGAATCTGTGAATGCTTGAAACAAAAAGGCTAATAGGAGCTTAAAATACACTGATCAGCCATTACAATATGACCACCTGCCTAATATTGAGTAGGTCCCCTCTTTTGCCACCATACCAGTGATGCTCTGTGTGTCCTGACACCTTTCTATCATAACCAGTATTAACCTTTTCATCAATTCTATCGATACTAGCACTATTGGATCAGACCCAGTCCTCTAGCCATCACAATTTGGCCCTTGTTGATCAAATCCTTGCCCATTTTTTTCTGCTTCCAACGCATCAACTTCAGGGGGAAAAAAAGGGTTAACTTGCTGCCTATTATATCCCACCCAATTACAGCCGCCATTGTAATAAGATATTGAAAATGTAATTACTTTGAGAATGGTCAGATTGTGATGGCTAGAAAACTGGGTCAAAACAACTCTAAAACTGCAGCTGTTGTGGGATGTTCACAGTCTAAAGTGGTCAAGACATACTAAAAGTGATCCAAGGAAGAAAACTAGCGGCAGAGTCATGGGTGGCCAAGGCTTACTGATGGACATGGGGAGTAAAGGCTGGCCTGTGGAGTCCAATCCAGTAGAAGCGCTACAGTTCATGCTGGTTCCAATAGAAAGGTGTCAGAAAATGGGTTATCGGGGGCGGGGCTTGTAGACACAGGGCTTTCACACACACACTAACGGATTGGGAATGACTGCTGCCTGGCTCACGGTTTACATAAATTGTCTGAATAACGGAATAACGGATTACATTTATTTCAAAAATAACTAAATAACTGAGTACTTACTGTACATGGCGGACCTAACGCGTTAGATTACTCGTTACATCAAAAAAGTCATCCAAGTGACTTTGTACTTTGTAACGCGTTACACCCAACACTGATAATGGGGTACAATACAATAGGAAGACTGTCCTTATATTGCTCTTAGACTTATTTTGAGAGGTTTTTGTACAAATAACTCTTCTCAGAAATAATAATAAAAAAAATAGTTTGTAGCACTGTAAATAAAAGGAACAATGTTGAAGGGTGCAGGCTGAGGGCTTTTAACGTGTAGCTCTCAGTCACACTGTGATAGTTCTGCCAGAATGAAAGAATGTTGATTTTTAAAATAACATGCTATCCATTACTAAGGACTTCCATCATTCAGGCAACATTTTAGCCAGACAAAAACCTTAGCAAGCATGTGTGTCAAAGTTAATTATCATTTAGCCACATGAGATTGAGTATGACTGTTACTGCTTTAGAGTATTAGGACTTGAACTTTAACTAGTGCAGTGTTTCTCACGTTATCTCCATGTTTGTGTGGGTTTCGTATGGGTTTCCTAGAAACTTGTCAAATAAATTTAATTCTATTCAATTCCATTTATGTAGCATTTTAACAATAATCATTGTTTTAAAAAATGTAAAAATAAATAAATAAATGTAAAAAAATATATATTATGAAATGTGTGAGAAAATATGTATAGATCACAATGATTAGATTGTCCCTGATTGGCAAGCCGAGGACAACGATGGTAAAGAAAAAATCTTTGAGATGACAATAGGAAGAAACCTTGAGAGGAACCAGACTTAAGGAGGCTGGACGTTCAGTATAACTGGAAAGGTGTTTAAGTTAAATGGAGTCTTCTTTTATTATTGGAGGCTCTGGTACAAAACTGTAGGAATTTCAGTCCTGAACTTTTGAGTGACTGCAGTCACAAATCATTGAAGAGCAGCTGTCAGCATCAGCCAAGTCAAGCCAAGCGAATGAGTGTGTAGAATGTGTATGGTGCACTGCAATGCATTGGCATCCTATCTGGGGTGTGTAGCTGCATCATGTCTGGAGTTTCTGGGTGCATGGTGGATGAATGAATGAATGAATGAATGAAATTACTGTTGGATCTAAGATTCACTGGTACTAGCACTGCTAGGTACTAGCAGTGAATCTTAGATACCATAGTGGCCCAGTGTCTTAAGGCTCTGAGTTACTGATCAGAAGGTCAGCAGTTCAAGCACCAGGTTGCCACTATTGGGCCCTTGAACAAGGGCCTTAACCCTGTCTGCTCCAGGGGCACTGTATAACAGCTGACCCTGAACTCTGATCCCAGCCTACTAACAAGAAGCTGGGATATACAAAATGTTTTACTGTGCAGTAATGTACAGTATATGTGACCAAAAAAGGATGAACTTTACATAACAAAACGCTTATTTGTTACAAATAATTTTACTAATATATAATGTTGCCTAAATGCACTTCAGCTACATTTATGCTAGCGTGTTGTAAAGTTCACATTTCATCCAGCATAGAACAGCACAACCAAATATTTTCACATACATTTATGCAAGTGCTTTTCATTACTTCTGTTATGTCAAAAAAGGTTGCTGTGGATGCGTCCAGCATAGGGATTGGAATAATAAACAGAGAAAGCCTTGCAATAAAGCAATTTAATACCACTAATAAAACATTATTCCTACTGTACATCAGACCAAGAATTTCCTCTAATGTGTTTACATGAAATTTTCATCAAACATGACTTGCAGTCATTTAAACTGTTTATCGGTATTGGGAGCATTTTCAATTTGCATATTCATGTCATTAAGATTTGTTGATGGGGCAAAAGCGTAGGCAAAAGTAGATCCAGTGTTTCTGCACCTTTGTTATTGTCTAATGACATTTTTCTTTCTGTTCAAATGTCACATCAATTGACATTTATTTCTCCGTATAGGAATTAAATGCTATTTAAAACATGTTTTGGGTGATTTTAATATGGAGAGAAACACATTGTATTTCAGGCACATTTCATCATCAACCTTTACTTTACAAAACTGTGTGTCAGGAGATTTCATTTATTTGTTTTCTGACATGGCTCATTAAAACTGTAAGAAGCAGGTTTTAATAAGAGCGCAATCTGCAATCTAGTGTCAAATTTTGTCTCTGGAATTATATTGGGAATAGTTGTCTCATACTACTGTATAATAAACAAAAAAATACTAGGTTACAAGAAAGCTGTAAATGTGCTTTCATAAAATCCTTTTTTTTTTTAGCAAAAAACAATAACAGACATCCCACCTCTTCCAGAAGTTCCGGGATCATCCCGCATATGGATAGCAGCTCCGAGTCATACACAACCATCTCAATTTGTCTCTCTTTTTGGTTATTGTACCTTTCACATTCGTCATCTACAGACCTTTACATTCTACATTCTACAGTGCACTGTGTGTAACAGTTTCTATTGTTGAATTGTTGTTAAACAGTAAGCCTTGCAGGGTGGGATGTCTGTAGTGAGCATTGTCTTAAAATGTGCTTTAGCCCTGACTCTTAGGAGCCAATGCAGTATCAAGCAGACATGAAACAAAAGCTCTGCATTGGATTGTAATAAAATTACATATATCTTACGCAACATTAGCTTTCTGGCTATGGTTTCATACTATGGCTGGTGCTTTGTGTTTTGCGTCCTGGTGTAAGCTAGTTATGCTAATTCAATTAACGCTCTGTAGCCTTCTCTACAATGTAGCATCTCATGTATAGTATGTGGACATGGACTTCTAAACTTGCAGATCAGCAAGAAGGACATGTGTCTGGTGTTAGCACTAGCATATGATATTCTTATTTAACAGTTTCGGCACACACTCGTTAGCCATCATCGTCGTATTTTACCAGGAAGCCAAAGGGCTGGTATACACTCACTCACTCACTCACTCATTTTCTATACCACTTTATCCTGTATTCAGGGTTGCGGGGACCTGGAGCATATTCCATGAGGCTTAGGGCACGAGGCAGGGTACACCCTGGACAGAGTGCCAATATATCGCAGGGCACACACACACACACACTACGGGCAATTTGGGAACACCAATCAGCCTAACCTGCATATCTTTGGACTGTGGGAGGAAACCAGAGTACCCGGAGGAAACCCACCAAGCACGGGGAGAACATGCAAACTCTATGCATACAGAGATGGGAATCGAGCCTGGCCAAGAATCGAAGCGACAGTGCTAACCACTACACCACCATGCCACCTGGTATACAAGACCTTATATGTTAGTATACTAAACCAATAACCAATATGCTTTTTCTGCTAAGGTAATAAACACTGCATATATTATGCTGTATATATTAAGGTACACAGGTAAGTTTTTTTTGCTATGGCCAATAGTGTGCAGTAAGTGAAATGGATCAAATCTTCAATTTTGTCAAAAATCCATTGGTAAATATTTTATCCTTCATCAGAATTAGGAAGATTTTGATCCTAAACATTGTTTTAAAGAACTTAAAAAAAAAAAAAACCACTATCTAAGATGGTTACTCCTGTTTTCATAGAAATGCCCAAAAATATTTATTTTGCTCAATAAAAGCACGCTGCTGATGAAGTTATTTTCAGGAGTAGCAGAGACATCATAGTGTTTAAATAAGTCCAAGAGTCCCCATTTTCTTAATACATGAGTAATAAATCCTAATCCTGATTTAAATATTTTAAAAATGGGATTTGTATGGTGTTTTTCAAGGAGCTCATACAGTAATAATCAAACTTGCACTTGAACCAGGAGAACCAGGAAAAAGTGTTAGAGTTGCTATCAAAACAGAGCTTATTGAACCATAAATATGCACAATCTTAATACCTAATTTAATGTGATAGCACATTTACTATATGATATTTTATGATTAATAATATTTTACAGTCTTTTCTTTATGGACAGTTATGTGTCCAATGCTGATCAGCTTATTTTTAGATTTAACCTTTTAACTATTTCTATAAATTCTTTAACTGTCAATGAGGGGTACTAATGCTAGGACATTTTATAAAAAAAATAAAAAAAAAAAGATTGAATTATTTTATTCTATTGTTCACTGAACAACTTCACTTCACTGAAGATTAACTGGAGTAGGTGTCATGTGCTTTAAATGTTTAACTACAATATCACTTTATTAATATTAATTATTAACTATACACCTCCCACAAAGCAACAGTGTTTGTTAAATTAATAATCTGGCACAAAAGCCCGTACATGATCTAAGGGAACATGGGACTTGGACTCACTGGAATCATAACACCACTAAAGTTATGATGTTAGCCATGCTCTCGGATAAAAGGCGGCTCTGAGAGATTTTATTCATGCTGAAACGTTACATGTTTGACATCGCTCTTGCTAATTCCAAAGAGAGACGAGGCTTAACGCTGTGAATAAAATTAGTGGAGGGCAAAATTTCTCAGACAACAATGAACCCGACGATAACGTTGCACCTTTTGGAAATGAGTTGACTGGATGTTTGAATGGTTCATCTGTAGGTAATGAGAATGAGAGACTAATTACAGGAAAGTCTCCAACAACACCACTGACTTGTTTGCTTCGACATAATAGTGTTTATCCGGTGACACCGTGGCGCTGATCAGTCCGTGTCCTTCATGCTTTGATAAGCACAGCTGATGGAAATGGAAGAGGACAAAAAATGACAAGCTCACTGCTGAGTAACAACTGCAGCAGCAGCATCGAGCTGTGTAATGAATATATTAAGGGAAATTTCCCCAAACAAGATGTGATCTTCCTCACTGCCTCACTATCCTTCACATGTTAGATTGAAGTGTTTCACACATACACTCTTCTGTATTATCTCTGTATTGACACTGTCCTAGAGGGTCTGTTCTGTTCCTTTTGTGTTTTTTTTTCTTTCTTTTTTACTGCACAGATTCATGTCAGTAATTTATTGGTGCTGGCAAAAAAAAAAAAAGTAAAGCGTGAGCATTATTCAGAAGCAAGGCCATTATCTTGGAGCTAGTGCACGTTTCATCTTCTGTCCTTCTAACGTAGATGCTTTGAAGTCTCTTTCCAAATTTCTTTGAAAGCCCACTTAGATGCAATAACAGAAAGCTTGGGGCAATACATAATGGAGAAGTTGCACGCATGTTGCACATCGCCTCTGCAATAATCTACGGTTCATTCTCATGCAGACCCAGGCTCGCTCTAAAGCATGACGGCAGGTAGAAAGGGTTTAAAAGGCTTAGAGGTAGACTGGAAGGTTTGATATTTGTACATAGATGAAATTCCCAAGGTTGTAATGCTTGACCACTCTTCCTTTGACAAATGATAATGTCCAAGTGCAGTTTTGTGAGGAATAAATCAAACGCCAGCTCCCTTCAAACCTGGGCTAAGTAAAGATGTAATGCAACGCATAACTTATATGGGTTTTATTCATGCAAATCCAGAAATTATAGAGTTCATATCAGGGGTGAAAGCAAATGCCAGTTTTAAACTCATGAAATTTCAGCTGTCTTTTAAGCTCATTGTTTATCACATTATATGAGATGGACGTAATAAAATTTGGACTGAAGTGACCGCCAATAACACGTCCTTGTCAAATTATATGATGAAACTATTCGTATTATGGACTGGCAAACAGAAAGAAAATTACTCAGAAGTATTCATTACTTATGACATAAGGCCTATTTTCTGTCAGTTTCACAAGAATTGTATCATCCTATGACAACCTCCTATTGATGTCTTACACTGTGGGATTTTAATCAGAAATTTCGGACACATCCTTAAGTTGTATTCGTCTGTCTTTGATCTCGACGGTGCTACACTTGTGCTAGTGAGCGTAAAATATTGTCTTCAAAGTCTACAGATCTTATAAAAAGAATAATATATAAAATTAGAAATAATAAAATTAGGATTTTTGTTTGCACCAGTGGAATCAGACTAAAAATCATACTGTGTAAATCCAGCAAAAATCAAGCAACAATCACTGTCAAAACACACATAACAATCTAAATGATCTAAATGCCAAAATCCATTTAATAATTAAACAATTTTAAACTAATAAATTCACTATTATAAAATTCAAACCACTGATATATACTAGATATGCCTGCGACTTTTTCCACGTGGAATTTAACTGCACACTCATAAGCACATTTGAAAAAATGTGCAATGCTGTCTGCTGAATTTTAAGATGACCTAATGATTTTTTTCAAGGTTGATTTTTTATGAAATAAAGGCATTTTCCATAAGAATTTCAAAGTAGCATATCTTCTCTTCCTGTGGCCCGATTGCAAAACAAAACCCAAATGTTACCTCAAACTCAGTCAAATACAGCTGTGAAGACCAGTTAAAATTTGTTTTTTAACTAATTAATTTAAAAAAAATGACTACTAGATTACTAGTAGTAAAAAAAGTAGTCATTTGTAATCTCGTGTATACAGTATGTTGAAGCTATATATTCCTCTTTCATAAACAGAAGCGTTTGGAACAAAATTTGGACCGACATTCTAAGGAAGGTGAACATTTCTTATAGAGTATCATTACTGATGATGAGACATGGATTCATCACTGACCGTAAACAGCAGAGTATAGAACGGAAACATCCTCAATCGCCGACCGAGAAAAAGTTTAAGAGTCAGTCATCAGCTGGAAATTTGATGCTTACAGTTTTCTGGGATTCTCAAAGGCCAGTATTGGAACGTTATCAGGAAAAAGGTTCCACATTCAACAGTGCTCGTTACAGTGAGACGCTTATTGCAGAGTTGATTACTTCAGAATAAACACAACGGACTGCTATCCAAGGGTGCTGGGATCTTGCATGACGGTCCGCACACTTCTGCACTCACACTGTCGACACTTTGCAAAAACTTTTTGAGATGTTAAAGCATCCTCCCTGTAGTCCTGATCTTGCTCCACCAGACCTTACTTGTTTGGTTTCCTAAAAGCAGCCTTACGAGGAGCAATACTCACTTCTGATAAAGAAGTGAAGACAACAGTGCATTCATGGCTCGTTGCTCAACCTAAAACATTTTTTTCTAAGGGAATAAGAAAGCTTGTTGACAGATGGACAAGATGTAAGAAAAAAAAACAAGGAGATGATGTTTATATGTCATTTCTAAAAGTTAATTAAATAACTAAGCCAGAGTGTGGATCATTTTTGATATTTTTTTTTATTTGCTACAACTTTGCAATTATGCAGTCATGTTATTTTTAACAGCTAAATCTAAACATTTTTCAGAGTTTGTTATGTAAGTCAAGACCAATCTCTCATTCGGCTGCTCCCGTATCATGCTGCAGTTAATCATTGTTAGAGATGACGCTAACCGGCGTTAACCGATCCCAATTAGAAGGCAAAAAATAACAAGCCACATGTGCTGACATTTGCAGCCAGACAGGGTCAACATTTGGCAGATTGGAAGAAAAGCAGTGTTCAGGATTTGTTATGGATAGAGATGACGTCTTCTCAAACCAGGCTGGAAGAAATTTGCGGGAAATGCCATGAAACAGGAATTACAAGAGATACGCCACCGGTTTCGAATAATCCAATGCGAAACTCTCCTGGCGAAGCTTTCCTGTGGGAGGAAAGGAATGTTTGGGTTTCTGTAATATCTCGCCTCAAACCTTCTGCCACAATGCTTTGCACATGTCCTTTAAAGAGCTACGGGCCGAGCTCGGAGCGGATGTTGCCTTTTACATCAGGCGATGTCCTTTCAGCAGATATTGACGCAACTGCACTTTTATGTAATTATTTTTCATCACAACAAGCTTGCAAAGATGAAATGTAATTACAGGTTGTGCTCAAACTGTAATTTTGGTATTAAGGGTTGGAGAAATATCACTCAGTACAACAAATACACACACACATTGTCTTCTATTTTTTAATGCTAATATTAATCAATTCAATAGTTTGCAAGGTCAAACCATCATGCTTGATTTGTTTTAAATGAGTCCTTCTATGTGGCAAAGTGTAACAAAGAAAGAATTCACTACCTACTTCTTCCTGATGATGAGAACAATGTGTGATTTTACATTGTCTGAAATATTGTGTCTGGATTATTGTTTTGTGTGAAACGCTACAGTGGAAGTAGACAAGTCATCCAGATGAGCCACATTAAAGACCACAAGCAACATCAAAAGTGGACGAGGGGAGAGGACATGTAGTGTTGAAGACAAGGATGTGCGTGTGTGTGTGTGTATATGTGTGTGTGTGTAGGGGCCTATAACCTCAACTTCTGAGCTTCACACATTCCGTGGCAAAGTCCCATCGTGAGGGGGGTCAAAAAGGAGAGATGTCTGAAAATATTTAAAGCTTGGTCACAGATAAAACACAGACCCAACCCTGAGAGAGAAAGATGGAGTGAGAGAGGGAGAGAGAGAGAGAGAGAGAGAGAGAGAGAGAGAGCATAAGAAAGTGACAGAGAAAAAGACATGCGGACGAAGAGACAGAGACAGAGAGACATGTAGCGATAGAGAGAAAGGCAAAGCAAAAAAGGGAGACAAAGAATATATGTAAAGAAAAAAAAACAGAGGCTGACGGACAAAAAAGGTAAGTATAAAAATAGATAAGGATAAAGCCAGATGCAAAGCGACAGACTGAAAGAGAAAATGACAGACAAAGAGGGAGGAGAAGAGACAGTGAGACAGAGAGATAGAGAGATAAAGACAAGGCAAGAAAGACAGAGCCATGGAATGTGTTAAGGGAAAAAAAAACATACAGAAAAAACAGACGAAGACAAACAGACAGAAAGAAAGAAAGGAAGCAAGACAGATACTGTACACAGAGACAGACAAGATACAGGTAGCAAAAGACAGTATGGGGTAGAAAGAGAGAGAGAGAGAGAGAGAGATACAAAAGAGTGAGTGGGAAAGAGAGAGACAGAGAATGGGAAACAAAAAAAGAAGAAAAACTAAAAAAGCCAGACTGACAAACAGACAGAGAATAGAGACGGACAGAAAAAAAGGAGGTAAGAAAGAGATAGAGATAAAGACAGATGCAAAGAGACAGACAGAAAGAAAGAGTAAGACAGAAGGAGACAAATGAGACAGGGCAAAAGAGAGAAAGACACACACAGAGACAGAGTCAAAAGTAAGAAAGATAGAGAAAGACAGACAGAAGGGGTGTAGATGTTGCAGTCCAGGCTACATTTCATTAGCAGATTGCGTTTCTGCCCTGCGGCTCACACACCACATGAACTCGATCTCGGTTCTCTCTGACATGTTTTTAGTAAGCAGCATTATTTGATCTTCTTTAATTCTCCTGGATGAAGGATTTCTCTCTTTTTTGTCCTCAGTGTTACCAGATTGCATCGTGAACGTAAAAGATCATAAGAGAGAGAGCGTTTCATTGAGGGATGGGAATTAGCCAGCGGAGGAAAGGGTGGATGTCTCAGTGCCCCACACACTTTTTTAACACCCCAGCAAAACCCTCAATAAGGATCTGATTTATGTGCGATCCGGCGCTAAACATGTTTTACGACCTCGGCAGCATGTGTTTAGCAGTGGTCATAAAAGGTGACTCATTTTCGAGGACGCATTGGAACATAATTTTAATGCGTCGGAATAATGCGGCCGCTCTTTAATTCTCCAATTTGGGAAAGTTTAAGGTTAGAGGTTGGCCGAGTGATGGGAAAAGTAAGTGGCGGTTCCTGCTCGGGTGTGCTGCGGTCACCGCTGCGGCAACTCATCTGGTTTTAATTGAAGCCGAGCGGCGGAGGTTTTTAGCACTTTAAAATGCTGCGGTCGACTTCTGAAACGAAGCCCGTCTTCATATGTAGTTTTTCACACCAAGTCATTTGAATACCATTTCTCAACAGAACACCGAGCTGCTTTCTCAGGCCTGGAGAAAAAAAAAATGTCAGTGGGGGAAAAAAAAAATCTACAAAAGAATGGAATTGAAAATTAGCCACAATAAAGAATTCTGTTTGTTTGATTAATAATTATAGCAAAATGTATAAAGTGGATTTCAAATGAAATTTCTAATGTGATGTGGCTTGTGTCTAAATTCAATTTGGTGACCTAGGGGAAAAAACTAAACAAAACAAAAAAACAAAAAAAAAACATACTGAAAGCATTAATTGAGCCCTGAAATTGAAGAGATGCATAATGCCACCCTGATGGGTTTACTGCTAAATATGGAGTGCATTAATTTAGATTTAAACAAACTGCACAATTGCATACATTTGTTAGAGTTAATGAAACATTTTGAAAAGAACACAATAATCCCCTCTATAATTAATCATTAAAAGAAAAAAAAAATCATTGGCATTATGCAAGGAAGAAAAGTACCGCAGTGCATGCTGATAGAGTAAAATATTTAATGATGTAAGCATGACTATTTTCCAATCAGAGCACTTTGTATCCTTTTTAAAATATACAAATTTCCCAACAATCGGTAGCATTTTTGGTTTTCATTTTTGCCACTGAACTCGAGTCACATGACCTGGACTCAACCTAAGGCTACATTCACATTACAAGCCACACCATTCAATTCCGTTTTTTTTGTTGTTGTCATATTGGATTTAAATGTCATTACGGTTAACATTCAAAATTGCATGTGACTTGATCTTTGTTTGCTTGATATTGGCTAATAAATGTCATATTTGTGTCAGCTCTCATTCATTTCAAACAGTAGATGCAATTATTTGGCAAAAATATGTTTGGAATTTTGCTTTTGGAGGATGACAAGTAGTTGAGGTCCAGGAGAAGGAATAAAGCCAGACACCTCACTTTAGCTGTTTTAGCAGCTGGTCCCTGCTCTGCCAGTGCTGACTGATGATGTCAGCGCCCCTACACATGCGCTAAAAGTCAAAATGTCGCAGGACCGTTTTCATTCATGTCGGATGACCAAATATCAGATATGTATCCGATCTAGGACCACATACAAAACCCAGATCCTATCTGGAAAACATCAGATTTGTGCAAACGCGATCATTGTGCAAAAAATCTGATCTTAGGGTAATAAAAAATTTGAGTCACTCCAGGCTGGTAGTGTGAACCTCGCGACTTGAGTTGAAATTAATTAGTCTTGCGATGCGACTTTGACATTCATGACTTGTGGCTTCACTTAGACTCAAGCCCTTTGACATAGACAGACTTGATGTATTTTTAAAGCCAAAGATTAATTTGTACATTTAATAGTGTTCAGTGAAACAATGATTCTTTTCTCCAACAAACAATTCATTTTCACCAAATCAGCCTCATTTCAGAGACAGAATTCAAGTATTCAGACAGCCAACCAGCCTGTACTAATGGAGTTGCCGTAATGATTGAACTTTGCAAAGATTGCGTCGTTTGCACCCACGAAAATGTTGCAACATGTGTAAGAGGTTATGAATACAAGAAATCCCAAATCAAAGCCAAATTGAACCAAAATAGATAAGTAACATTGATAATACCAGTTTCCACCATTTCTCATGTGAAATGTAAACGACTGAGATTTTTATCATAGTTATGCATCTCTCAATATGTATGCATTTCCATTGAATTATAAAGTTTGTCTAGGAAGTAACAGCAGTTATAAAAAGCTCGACTCATTTGGGTATATTTGCCACAATTATTACTTGAGAAGGGTTTATTATGCAAAATTCACTTTTTAGCCATTTTTAGGCATCCAAATTCAGCACTGATGGTGATTTTATTTTATTTACTCTTATATGCTGCACATATACTACAGAAAATGTAAGTGCCAAAAAAATCTACTTCTGAAGTTCATACAACATATTGTAGAAATTATTAATCTTGCAACCAAAGTTGCCAACTTCAGCTGTTTTGGAGAGATGATTTTTATACGCCCCCAAAATGGCCATTTTTCATCATTACACTGTCTTGCTTCAAACAATAACAATTTAAAATGCAAATTATTAATATTTCTTTATGAGTATTGATACTCAAATTGGTGTAAGCTCTGTGAGCTCATGCAAGCGGAAGGAGCGGATAGCGCTGTCCTCCGAGTGTGTTACGCCGCCCCCAACGGTGCGTGAGCGAGCAGTTAAAAAAAAAGCGGGCAGTGACGTCATGTGGTTCGGACGAAACAAGTGATAGTCTTCGGCCCTCATTGACTGAGGTGTAGTATCCTTAATGTGGGAGCTCCTAGTGATGGGGAGGAATTGGACACGACTAAAAATAGGGAGAAAATCGGGGGAAATCCCCCCCCCCCAAAAAAAAATAAATAAATAAATAAAATAAAATAAAATAAAATAAATTAAAGCATTCCGATTTTTGGTAGAAGTTGTAAAAGGAAAAGAATCTGTCAAATTCATGTTGCAATACCTTAGCATCTTAGCATTTTAGAATAATGCACTTTTTTATGTTTATGTTTTTTCAAGAGTTATCTGAATGTCAATTAAGATCATTGAAAGATTTGAATTAAAATAAGTTACGGACACTACAAAAAAAGGGCATATAGCAAATGTGCCCTTTTATCTAATAAAAAATATACATGTGTGCATATCTACAAAATCCAAAGCATGGATTCGGGGAAAAGAAGCATTAGGTATTGTGAAAAATAGTGTTACTGTATATGATTCTATCTTATCCGAAAATATACTTTTTCCGACACATTTTAGCACCAATATGGCGTTTTGGCCAAAATATTTAATTGGATGAGATAAAAAAAAAAAAAAAAAAGATTGATCTGTGCTGGTTCAAGCAGTTGCCGTCAGACGAATTTCCATTAGAAGTGATCTTAATATGTGTTAAAGGTGTAACAGTACAGTACTTCATGAACCACTGCACAGTGATGCAAAAATGTGATGTGCAATTCACATTGTGAACATTGGCAGTAGCTACATTCAGCATGTATTTTTTTATAGTACAAAATATACAGTACAAAGGAAAGATGTTTCGAACAGATGACACGTCTTCCTCTCCATGACCCAGACACACATTCCTGCTGTGAGCCAGCACTAAAACGTGAGATGTCTTGCAGAGTAGAAGCTGGCTTTCTGGAAAGCAGAATGTGCAAGAGACAAAGCGAGTGCATGTCTGAGAGAGTTAGGGCTGATGCTATCTCAGCTGAAAGTACACTGGGACAGCTACAAGGTAGAGGCAGTGCATTTCTTTTGATGGATGAGGGGAGCGTACTGGCCTTGGCCTTTGTGTTTCAGAGGAGATCATGTCTTCTCAGCAGGAAAGGCTGACAAAATGGAAGTTTGGGACATTTAGCACCGACTCTTACTTCACTTTACCAATGTTTTGTTAAAAAAAAAAAAAAAAAAAACATTCTCCCTCATCTTTTAGTGTACCCAGTGGTTACGATGTTCCTGAAAACATAATGGCTGTAATATAGAGTAGTAACAATATCAGGTATCCTGTGGTATTTAAATGATGCTTGATTGGTATTGATTGGTGTTGATTGGTAATGGTAAGAGGCTAATCATTTTCACACCTGAATATGCCACCACATTGCATGCTTAAATAAAAGCTAAAAATCCCTTACTCAATCCTTGTCTATACCTCTTTACCCTGTATTCAGAGTCTGGAGGGCCTGGAGCTTATCCCAGGGGACTTAGGGCACGAGGTGGGGTACACCCTGGACAGGGTGCCAATCCATCGCAGGCCACACAAACATGCACACAGAGACAGGAATCGAACCTGGCTAGAAACCAAACCCGAACCCTGGATTCAAGGTGACATGGCTAACCACTACACCACTGTACCACCTGGTCTAATTAAATTTGATTAAATATTATTGGGTAGGCAGTGTAAAATTTCCTAAAATGTTTCTTGCTCCCAGAACTATGTCACAGTCCAAGTCATTAAGATCACATATTTTCCCCATTCTAATGTTGGATATGAACACTAACTGCAGCTTGAGAGATGTATCTGCATGATTTTATGCGCTGATGCTGCCACTTTACTTGAATAAGCAAGTATACAGTGGTCAGTATACAGTACTATTATACAGTATAATGATTATGTGATTTGTTGAAGACAAACCATCTGCCATTCTGGGCTGTCCCAAACCCCAAATTATACTATATATTGACTATATAGTCCTGTGTCAGGTGGCATGGTGGCATAGCACTGTCGCCTTGCACCTCCAGGGTCAGAGTTCGATTCCTGCCTTGGGGTCTGTATGCATGGAGTTTGCATGTTCTCTCTGTGCTTGGTGGGTTTTCTCCAGGTACTCTACTTTATGCCCAAAGACATGCAGATTAGGCTAATTGGCGTTCCCAAATTGTCCATAGTATATGTTTATACATGTGTGTTGCCCACCGATAGATTGGCACCCTGTCCAGCGTATACCCTGCCAAATGCCCTAAGACTTCTGGGATACTGTAGGCTCCAGGCCCCCCTCGACACTACATATAGGATAAAGCGGTATCAGTGATGATGAGTGAGTTAGTGAGTCCTGTGTCTGGGCATACTAGGGAAAATCTTTTTTAGGTTTCATGTGTACATGAGCTTGTTTTTAATAAAAGTGCCATAGTCTAGTGCCCTTGCATAACTACATTGAGTCTCAGGGAGAAGCCTTTAGTCCAAATTACTCAGTAATATAATTCTCCTAGGTAAAAAGGACATAAAATCAGTTTTCAAAATGAAAGTGGTATAGTAATTATGTCAGAAAGTGATATAGGAAATCTTACCTTGTAATTACTTACTTATTTATATCCCTTATACTGTCTTCAGTGCGAGTTTAACATGAAATGAGCTTAGACAGAGTCAAATACAAGAAGTGATTAAACAGCTATTTAAGTTTATTCTAAATCCATTTTTATATATAGAGACCAATATAATAACAGATCTCTGTTTGAAATTACTGTGTGTGTGGTATAAAACTGAAACCTGCCACAATTCTTCATTTAGGTGTATCATTACATTTAATGACAGCAGAGTTTTTGTGGCTCTGACGAGGATTAAGGAGCTGCATTTCTGAGGAGCCAAATGAAAGCGCTGGTTTCCTTTGGCCTTTAAAATACAGCCCTCTGTGTTTAAGATGCTGTTTTTAACTTTTAATATTTAGCTTGTTCCTAGGGAATAAGGAAGGCCTGACCATGAAGAAGAAATAT
>JAOVVA010000009.1:936947-968844 GCA_028565275.1 Leiocassis micropogon | reverse complement strand
ATATATACACTGTATATACATACTATATATACATACTGTATATACATACTATATATACACACTGTATATACATACTATATATACACACTTACGATACACAGTCTTATCTTCTAATCTATCTAATATACAGTAAATCTTATTCTGGATTGTTTCTGGATGAGAGAAATAGAAACAAGCTTCTTATTTCAAATTGAAAAAAAATATATACATATTCTATACATGACAACATAAAAGATTGTTAAAAAAAAATCTTGAATGTTTCCAACTATTTTCTGCAATAATCTTGTCTGTCTCTCAATTAATTAAAGGTTAGAATTTAAATGTACAGTGATCTAATAGGCTTTTTCTTTCCCAGAGTTGTGTGAGTTCTAGTTGTGCACATGATTAATATAAACCCAAGGGAATCTCAAATAAGTCTCGAGAAATTAAAAAATGAATTATGCAAGCCTCATGCAATAAGACAAACCAAAGATAATGAGTAAATGGTTTAAATAGAACCAAAAAAAGAAAAACAGGAAATCAAATTCCTGCCATGATCATCTTATCAGCTTCAGATCTAACCTGAAAAATTATATAATATATGGTACAGTATTATACAAGGCTGCTTTGCAACCTGGTGTTTAAAACAAATGTCAGAAAGAAGGTGTAGGAGGGTAAATAACTGAGGATACAAAAGCTTCTCAGAGGATATGAAAAGATTAGAGGCAGATATAAAGGCAAAGAATGGGCATGCTAGTTATTAGATAATATTCTCACATTTAGGCTGGGGTATATGAACTTGTGAACTGATACCATTTTATTTATTCTTTTTTTCTAATATGTCTGGTGGCTCTTAGATATGATAAGGCTGGTACAATGAAACCTATCGTACCAAATGTCTTGTTGCTGAACATAACATTTTCATCTTCTCTACTTATTAATAAGATGATAGAAACTTTTGCATTTAACATAAATCTATGGAGCAAGCTGTGTGGCATTTGTCCTGTCACAGACTCTGAACCACAACATGGGCATCGTTCACCAGGGAGTCATCTAGACTCCAGTATGTAATTATCCCATGCCATGCATAGCACACATTTCGCACTTCTGGTAAGCCACAGCATACAAACAGATGGCATGAATAGGCTTTTGTTTGTTTGTTTACCGGAAAAGGTCAAGTTTGGGTGTAATCTAAGGTCCAGTGATTTGCATTCCAGAAGTGTGCACAGCCATGCAACCTGCTCTTAAAGATTAATTTTTCCACTTAAAAACAGGTGACGGGTCTTAGTCCACCTTGACGTTAACAAACCCCAGTTTTGCAAACATACACAGCCAGAAGTGCAATTCACCCAAAAATATTAATAATAGATATAAGTCACTAAATTCTGATGGTAAACCTTATTTACTTTAATAATGTTTTAATAACACAGAGACTAATCTCTGTACACATGAGCCCCTTATGATTGTTTTTTTTTAGTTTATCAGCTTTGTAACATTAATTATTATTTCATGTTGGATTGTAATGTAGAATTCTGTTGTGTTGTGTTGTTTTGTCTCTGCCAGTGTTTTTTATGTTTATGGAGTCTGGTGGGTTTTATTCCCCCTGCTGGTCTCCATGGTCTACTTAAATTCTGCGGAGAACCACAAGGACTAATGTTTGTGCCTTGTGTGAGTTTACCAATAAACCAATAAGAGCAAGTTCCTGGTCAAGCTTCTTCCTCACTGAAGCAACAATATTTTACCAAAACAACATGGGAATTCTTTTATTTAGACTCCTTTCTAACTTTGTCTTGGTGTCTGCCTGCATAGACCATGTTGGTTGAGTGTAAAGCAGTAAAAAAGAAAAAGCAGCGAGTGTACATAATGATTCATAAAGCCTAAAGGCTAACTTGCCACCTACTTGTACATACAATCATTCACTAACACCACTTGAACATTACAGGATGTGTAGGACTGGGAGGTATTGCAACATCCCATGTACAATCCTGACAGTGTTGGGGGACGTTACTTTTTAAAATACACATTACACATTACAAAATTACTGTCTTTAAAAAGTAATCAGTTACATTACAGTGTTACTTTTTGATAAAAGTAACTAGTTCCAATGGAAAAGTACTTTTCCATTGCAGAAAATGAAAACTCCTTTGTGATTCCTCATTCTATACATGACAACATAAAAGATTGTTAAAACAAATGTTACATGTTTCCAATTTTCTGCCATAATCTTGTCTGTCTCTCAATTAATTAAAGTTTAGAATTTACATATACAGTACAGTGATCTACAGTGATTTGTTAGAAGAGGTGAAGTAAGCAGCAAATATTATACTTAAGGTTAGATTAAAACCGTTCAATTCCATTTTCTTTTGTTTTCATATCTGTAGGTAAATGGATTTGTAATGCAAAAACATTACTTCTGATTTAGAGGCATGTAAAAAAAAAAAAGGACCATATTTCACTTTAGGAAAGCTTGAAGTAGTAAAACGTGCCACATCTGCTTCATCTGCCAAATTAAATACATTCTTTTCTTGCTAGGATGTCAGTCTAGATTGGAGTCATCATTATAAAGTGTGGCAGTGTTTAGCTGTTAAAGTTTTAAATATGCCTAAGCTTTTACATCTAATGCATGAAAAGTACAAAACTTTCCAATCTGTGACAAGAACAATATCAGTCTGGGCTGTTTTTTTTTTTTTCTTTCCTTACAAAGATAGCATGAAAGATATTGGCTCATTTGCTGTATTCACTGTGCTGCCAAGCTATTTTCATCTTCACAGATCTCCACTTATAAAGCAGAGAATGACACTGTCTGTGTTTGTTGCTTATCAGTCTGCCTGTGCCTGGACTTCCGCCTTCTCCGTTGCTCTCAGAGGAACAACACTGGGACCCCAATATTCTGTTCAGTGAAGTACTGAGATCGATTCACTGAAGAACGCTCAGATTCACTGATATATTTTAATTGGCAGATTTTTCATCCTTGTCTTTAAAGGAAATCTAAAACAGGTTTGAAAAAAAAATAGCAAGGAAAATTGAATTTGTTCCTTTAGGTTTTATTCTAGACCGTGTAGCTACAAAACAACCTGCTGTCAGCATTTACATTTATGGCATTTGGCAGACACCCTTATCCAGAACAGCATTTTTATCTCATTATACGTTTGAGCAGTTGAGGGTTAAGGCCTTGCTCAACGGCCCAACAGTGACAATATGGTGGTTGGGTTTGAATTTGGGACCTTTCAGTCGAGACCTATCCTTGCCTTGTCATGTTACTAATAAATAAAGTCCCCTGCCAATCATGTGCCTAATGAATACAACTGCCTCAATATAACAAACAGCATCTTTTATGAATGTCAACTAATTAAACATTCATTACCAATCAGTAAAACACATTATTATTATTATAAGTAGTAGTAGTAGTAGCCTACTAGTAGTGGTAGACGTAGTAGTATCCTCTCGCTAATAATAAAGATTATGGGTTTTTAACTATTTCTACAGATTGCAAGACAGTCCCTTAGGAAACAAACTGGTTATCAGAGAGGTGATTCATATAACAGCTTAATAAATAATTGAAAATAATTGAAAACATTGCATATTGCGAAATGCATTTTCCTATAAGAAATAATATAAATGCAGGTTATTTGTCTCTGTCACGGAAACACCAGGCTCCGCCCTCAGTCAACGTCCCCAATCACCCGAATTCTAATCACACACTCCTGAACCTCATCACCAACACTATACAAATACACCTCACTTCCCTTCACTCAGTGCCTGGTCTCCAATACGGACAAGGACTCCTACGCTCTGAGCTACGCTTCTGTGCGATCTTCCTACACCTCGTCTCCTACCCTCTCGTCTCGTCTGTCCACCTACCTCCGTGTTGTGTTCGTCATTCCTCCAGTCTGTGGTTATCCGTCCTCCAGCTCCAGCTCCATCACAGTTAAGACATTCCGGTTCAATATCTTTATTTATCCATTCATCCACATTGTTAATAAATCGCCCGGTCGGGTTTTCTACATCTTTGTCTGTGGAGTCTGTCATTCCGTAACCGTCTCAGCCACCCAAAAATATTACCAATATTACAATATTAACCTTAATTAGTGATTCCTCTTGGCCCTGGCTGCATTAAATACAAAATTCAAAGTGGCCCTGTTTTCTTGATAAAATTTTTGGGACCCATGGTGCTATGTCTTCACTAAATCTTGGGAAAAAAATGCAAGAAAAATAAAACCCACAAACAAATATGTAAACTCGCTTCGCTTGGCTTTCCACTGACGCAAACAGTGGCTTGGTTTGTTCGCTTATATGCTGAAAATGCTTCACACAGTCATTTCCAGCATTGTGGAAAGGTAAAGCTTACACTAAAATAAAGCTTACTTTTGATAGCAATAGAGACATTCTATAATTTAGGGTGCATTTCACAAGTACAAAAACAATGTTATTTCTCAATAGAACAAATAGTGGTTCAAGTTTAAATGCATTCCTTCAGTGTACCATATCTGCTAGTTGCAAGACATAGACATTATTATTGTTATTATTATTTTTTTCCGACTGATTATGTACACTACTGGGTAACATAGTTGACAGGCAACATAATAACCTCCTTATTTTGATCAATAATTTCAGTTGTAGGACTTGCCTGGCTGACCACTTCTCCTTTTTATAGTAACAGTTTAACATCATATCCCAGCAAGCAATTACATCCACTCACAAAAGTGAGTACACCCCTCTAATTTCAGCAAACATTTTAATATATCTTCTCAAAGCACAATACTATAGAAATGAAACTTGGATATTTTTAGACTAGTTAATGTGCAATTTTATAACAGTATAGATTTACCGTCCTCAACATTAAAATGAAAATGACTCAACATACAGAAATTATGGTCAAAATAGCTGGCAACAAAAGTGAGTACACCCTAAGTGATAACAGCTGTACATCTTTAACCATTTAAAGCCACATGTCCTATTCATCATGTTCATGTTTTTCTCAGTGGCCAATTATGTCCCCAGACTTGAACCCTATAGAGTAGATGTTGAGCATCGTCAAACAAAAGGTGGCAGATTACCATGTGTAAAACATCCAGCAGTTCCGTGATATCATTATGAAAGTTTGGAATAGGATCCCAGCAACAACATGTGCAGCTCTGGTGCATTCCATACCAAGGAGGATTAAGGATAAATGTATTTAAAAGTTATGCCACAGAGAAAAATGACATCCTGTCATTTTGGGACAAATCAATTTTGAGTTACAGGATGGAGTTCTCTTATTAACTTAATTGGCAGAACTTTTGCAGACATTAAAAAATTTATAGATTTAAATGATTTAAATGAGAAAATCGGTAGAATATATTCCTATATAGTGAAATATAGTAATTTTTGTAGCATTTAAACTTTTAAAATGAATTTTAAAAATTGTTGCTTATGGTTTTGATTCATTATCTTGAAACCAAAAAAACCCTCGACTGCATAAGCGGACATGGGAAAATGGTCGATTTGGCAACTTTATGACAATTTTCATGCTAAGTGAAGCATAGGATACACATAATTATTTTTGTGATATTAAATCATGCTTTTCCTTAATAGGGAAAATATGATTTTTTTTTTTTTAAGAAAACATTTAGGACAAATATGGAATGTACCACAAATTACATAATGGCTCAATAACAAGCTGTGTTATCAGTTAATTTAGAGCTATGTTAACATTTCCAGTGAGAATCATGAGTGTTTTTGTTTGTTCAGTGATAAATTGACATTGGGGTTGAGGTCAGAGCTGAAAGGTTGTAGTTCTGGCAAACTTGAGGTAAAACTCCACTGGGTGTCTTGAGAAATGCATTAGCTTTGTTCAGATAGTGACCCATGTCCACTATTACTGCTGTAGCAGTTTGTTTGCCTCCTAAATTCTACCCCTTCTTTATACAAAGGTATTATATTATATTATATTATATTATATTATATTATATTATTCAACATAGTCTCCATCACAACCAATCCATTTGCTCCATTGGTGAACCCAACTCTTCAGTCATCTTTGAAAATCTTTTTGATGGCAGATAGTCTCCAACTGCATGGTTTTATCCTCATTGCTGGTTTCTCAATGCCGGTTTCCTCTTCTAATGCACCCTAAATTATATAATGGCTCTATTGCTATTCTTCATCCATCTGTGCACATTGATTTTGTCAATGATGTCTTCTGCCTAAACATTCTGTAGCACACCTGCAGCGTGGGAGACCGTCAACAGCAGCAAAGAGGATTTTCAAAGAGGATGCGAGTAATGGGTTCAACAATGACACAAATGCATGACTTGTAATGCAGACAATGTTGAATTACTAGACCCCATTTTATGGAGGTTCCTCTACCAATATGTGCAATTTGAATGACCTATGTGAATTTATTTAAAAAAAAAAAAAGTATGGCAACTTTTGCATTATTTTTAATCGTTGCTCCGATGCACTGCGCAACCTTTTTCATTTTAATCTCGGAAAGGCACAAAAGTCAGGCAAATACGCCATCAGACTCACTTCTACGGATTGTTTTTTTTTTTATTATTACTTACTTAGATTAGACATGTAATTTAAACATGGGAGGTTTTTACTGCGTGATTCATTAATTTAATTAGGGTGAGAAGGAAGATACAGCATGCGTATCCTTGTGATACTTTAATGCTACTGCACACCCTGACCACTGCAGGACAAAACTAAACAAGAAAATCCTGCACAATAAAGGTCAAGCGAACTAACTCTTTTATGAAACCACTTAAATTCATAGCATAATAATAATACTAATAGTAGTAGTGGTGGTAGTAGTCATTTTAAACCTTCACTATGCATTTAGTTTTTCCTGTTTTATTAATATGACAAGATAATTTAAAAATAAATAAATAAATCCCTTCCGCAGTGGTAGTTGCAGCAGGTCTCTGTGGTTCAAACCCAAACCCCACTAGGCTGCCATTGTGGTCGCTTGAGCAAGGCCCTTTACTCTGTCTGCTCCAGAGGTGTTTTATCATGGTTGATGCTGCGCATTGACCGCAGCCCCCAAGCTGTTATATGTAAAGAAAGAATTTTACTGTGCAGTAATGTATATGTGACATAGGATTCAGTAGACCTAACTTAGAAAAATAAATAAACTGACAAAATTTATTCATTCTCCCATCCTGACCCTGTACAGGATAAATGATATAGAAAAAGAATGAATGAATGAACAGCCTAAACTTTTCAGAACTTATTTAATCTACTATATATGAATTAATTTAATGATTTTAAATTTTACCTCCTTAAACTTCCAGGACAACCGCTTCCCAATCTTTTAACCTTTAAAACTCACAGTCATAAAGTTAACCCATAAAAACACATAGGATCTATTTTAGAATCATTTATCCTTCCAGGAAGTTGTTGTTGTTGTTGTTGTTGTTGTTGATGATGATGATGATGATGGTAGTTATTGTTTAGTGTTTTCTAGTATATGAAGCAAATACCTCATTTCTAGTATACAATGCGTTTTTTATGTAATTGGACGATCACTATGAGATTAAAGTGCAAAACGTCAGCTGTAATTTTACAGTATATCAGCTAAAATATAACCACAGGCTTCTTTTTATAAACAGTCCTATTTTATGAGCACATTTAGTGATGAGAAAAAGCAACATAATATTTATTGGTTAATTTAATTTAATTAGTCTGTGAAACATTATAATCAGAGATGCTGGGTTTTTTTCCATGGAGGTCTTAGTTCACACTTGTTTTGGGGGGTTTACACAGTGAGTAACTGCAATGACGCCTGGTGGGAATTTGGACCTTTTTTTTTTGCTGAATTACTCATTAAAAGTTCCACAACAAGTTCCTGAAAAATTCAAAGGGTCAACATGTTTTCATCCACATCAGATATCTTGTGTTTTTGCCTGCAGTCACAAGATCAATAAATAACAAGACTAAAAGCCACCGATGCCCATGACAGTGTGTTTTACCGATGAGGTGAGAAGTTGTTTTTTTGGGTTTTTTTTACCCCACACACATTATTCTTTCTATCACTTTGATACAAGTTCAGCTTTGTCACATCTGCCCATAAGTTCCAGAGCTCAACAGACTTTATTCATACTACTTCCATCAAACTGTAACCTGGCTTTATGTTCCTGAGGCTTACCTGTGCTTTATATCTGAACACAACACCTCTGAGGCAATGTCACTGTATTCCTTACTTCATTGTGCTCCTTGGCACAGCTAGGACCAGATCAAGGGCCAGGTTTTTAATCTGTCTAACAGTTACTCCTTCATAATCCACTGCTGTGGTCTTATCTCATTCAAAATGCTGAATTTTTTTTTTCTTTTAGTCCACCAATCAATTCTTTTTTCTTATCAGCACACTTACAGTTTGTGCGACACTGTCTTTTGATACTAAACACTTTTGTGGTCTTTGAGTTGACAGACTTCTAAAATCATATTGAGCTCTTTTGCTTATCATGTTCTGAGAATGGAGACAACTATGTTCTTAGGGCTATGGACGTTACTTTTAAAAGATTTTGAATTTCAATTTCAAAGGCTTGTTAATGCAATGCAATCTAATCAGGCAATCATATGGTAGAAACCATAGACATTTAGGTATAGAGACATGGTCAAGATGATCACTTAAAAAGTGGATTTAAGTGACTTGGAACGAGAATGGTTGTTAATGCCAGACAAGCTGGTCCGATTACTTTTAAAACTGCTAATCTACTGCCATTTTCATGCACAACCATCTCTAGGGTTTATAGAGAATGGTCAAAAAAAAAAGAAGGAAAAATATACAGTGAGCTGCATATTCACCCAGGTGAAAATGTTTAGCTAATGCCAGAAGTCAGAGGAGAATGGCCAGTAGTGATGGGAACTGTTCATTGGATCACTTTAGTGACCTGGTTCTTTGAATCTCAAAATGAACTAATCTTTTTTTGAATCATTTAGTTCATTTTGTTCTTTTGATCAGACATAAAATATAATGTTACATTATTAATAAACAGACCCCCAGCACATCTACATACACAAATTTTGGTTCCAGTTCCAGTAATAAGATATTACAATGCAGTTAAGGACATATTATAATAAACAGAATGAGCAGCTCTCATATCTTCTGGTCCAAGTTGTTAGGTTTTCTGTCATTTGTACTTTTGTTGATCTTTTGTCTTTGACTGCCATATACGCTATGCAGTGCATTACACAGGAAACAGAATTGAACGGTTCTTCTCATGAGTCTTTTAGTCCAAGTCGTTTGTTCTTTTAATCTATTGCACTGCCTAGTGTCTATGGGAGTCATGTGACAAAAGAACAAACGACTCAGACTAGAAGACTAATTGAGAAGAACCGCTTAATTCTGTTTCCAGTGTCATGCACTGCATACTGTAGTGTCTATGGGAGTCACGTGACAAAAGAACAAACAATTCAGACCAAAAGACTCAAAGGTAACTATTCATTTCTGTTTCCTGTATATAACCTATGGAGGTTTTGAGATGCCTTGCCCCAGCACTAATGACCGGTTCAAGCTATTAGAAAGGCAACAGTCACTCAAATGACATCTTGTTACAGCTTTGCCAAAGAGCATTATGAATGAAAAACACATTAAACCTTGAAGCAGATAGGCAACAGCAAGACCACACTAGGTGCATTTCCTGTCAACTAAGAACAGGCTACAATTCACATTGGCTCACAAACATTGGACAACAAATGATTGGAAAAATTCTGTCTGGACTGATGAGTCTCGATTAGTCCTGCAAAATTTAGATGGTAGGGTCAGAATGTGGTGTAAACAACATGAACGCATGGATCCATCCTGCCTTGTATCAACAGCACAAGCTGCTGGTGGTGGTGTAATGGTGTGGGTGATAACTTCTTGCCACACTTTGGGCCCATTAGTACCTGAGTATTGTTGCTGACCATGTCCATCCTTCTATGACCACAGTATGTATCCATCTTCTGATGGCTACTTTCAGCAGGATAATGTTCCATGTCACAAAGCTAAAAGCATCTTGAACATGGCAATTAGTGAATTGTACCTAAATGGCCACAGTCACAAGATCTCAATCTAATAGAGCACCTTTGGGATGTGGTGGGAAGAGAGATTCGTATCATGGATATGCAGCCGACCAATCTTTAGCATCCGCATTATTCTATCACGTAAATATGAAATACACAATCTATAAGAAATGCTTCTAGCACCTTCCCGAATCTATGGCATGAAGAATTAGGGCAGTTCTGAAGATAAAAAGGGGACCAACCCAGCACTAGTATATACTGTATAATCTTAATATTTTAGCACAAAGGAAAGTAACAATACAAAAGGAGATACAAATTATATGTCGATGCTTCCTAAAAAAATCAAACATTCCAGACTGGTCATGCTGGTCATCCATCCTTAAACACACTGAGCAGACTGAAAACAAAACGTGCAGGAAAAAAAAGGCATTCAGGATATCATAAAAAGTGATATTATTACAAATCTGGAAGGCATCCAGCGTAGGCTAGTGATTGTGGAAGATAACAGACTTCAAGCTCTCACCAATTGGCATGGATTGGAAACCAACTGCTGTGTTAAAACCCTAGTAATAAAGATTATGTTTCATTTTCTGATTATTAAATGACTGCTGAAATGAAAGGACTGTGATTATTTAATTCAGATTGAAATAGTAATCTATATTGGACAATAATAGAGCAACATGAATAATCAATCATGTCCAAAGCAAAAGGAGCGTCAAAGTGAACAACACTAAGCCGACAAAAAATAGAGAGAGAAAGAGAGAGAGAGAGAAGAGAAGGGCTGAGCTTTCAGATATATCCGGCCAGCTACACTATAAATCTATTCCACTATTCAGCAACCAAAAACATATTCTGGTTTCCCCTTATTTTTCAGTGCTACACTGTTTAATTTTAACAACAGCTACTGTGTATCAGTCCTTAGAGAGCCTTTGCAAGTTTCCACACTACTTTGGCCCCAGGGCTGTGAAATAAAACACAACCCTCCGTAGACACGGTGCAGTGTCACACCCCAACCTGTATAAACATTCTTTGACATGTAAATTTTGGGTTCCCACATCGACAGATCCGCCCTGCTATGTGAAACGCATGAAGACAGCTTTCTGAATTATGCATTGCATTTCTTATACACTAATTGTGAAAATTTCCTAATTGTGTTTCCAGGAGTAAAATCGAATGATTAAAAAAAAAAAAGGAAGCCTCATAAGAATCTGCCATTGTTTAGGGATCAGAACAGTTTCTGGTCGAATAATAATCATGTAGGAGTCAGTCTGATTGATAAAGTGCACTAAATGAGATAGTAAAGTTGCAGAATAAATGAATTGTGTCAGTAATGTAACATGGGAACATTTCCAGTGTATTCAAAATAGCAGATGCTTAAGCTTTTTCTGTGTGGCACAACACAAACACAAACACACACATACACACACACACACACACACATGCAGCAGTATTAAAATCGAATACAATAAAGCAGAATTATATCGCTAGCAAAATAGCTACCAAGCCATTTCAATCAGTAAGACATAAACCGAAATAACCAAAATAAACACAGACACACAATGCAAAATGATTGCAATTTACAAATAGTATCCTTCCAGAAATTTAACAGCTTTTAGTTTATTATCAGTCTGTTATTATTTTTGTTATAGCCTACTATTCCATTAGCTTAGTGGAAGATTAAGTTTAATGGATGAACATACCTGCAAGGTCTCAATCTAAAGCTTGATTATATCTCATTAATAAGTATAGAATAAAACAATTAGGGATGTGCTCTCTCACTCACTCACTCATCGTCAAAACCATGTTGTCCTGTATACAGCGTCGCGGATGGCCTGGAGCCTATCCTAGGAGACTTAGGGCACTTGACAGGGTGGTAATCAATTGCAGGGCACACACACACAATCATTTACACCCTACGGGTAATTCAGGAATGCCAGTTAGCCTAATCTGCACTTCTTTGGCCTGCAGGAGGAAACCCGAGGCAGGAATCAAACCCGGACCCTGGAGGTGCAAGGCAACAGTGATAACCACTACGCCACTGTGCTGCCATGGGAATGTGCTGTTGTAGGAAAATAATAAACATGATGAGGCCTGATTGATTGATTGATTGATGATTCTGTTCCAGTAACTGTACACCTCATAGTGGTTTATTCCAATAAATATAATGTTGATATGAATATTAAAGAACAACAGTAAACTCAAGTCACTGATCTTGTGACTTGTGATCTTGTGACTGAACTCTTCTGACATTTATTAGGCTTAGATGATGTAGGTTCACTATACATGTCTCTGTGAATGAGCTGTGAAGACGCAGAAACATGTTACTGTACAACAAATGCATAAATATCTATCTAAGATTTTCCAACTGTCAGAGATATTAAATTTTTTTAAATGTTGTTCTATTTAAAAGAAATACACATCTGCTCTGCTCTTTTGCATGTTGTGGATTCGCCTCCGGTCTTCTACTTTATTAGCACTACAGATCTAATACAGCTCGGAGCTAAAACACGTCATGTTTACTTAATGGTACAGGCCGTTTTAAATATGTCGGAATTATAGTTCTGTGTGATGTGATTTAATAGAGAATGTCGACATGCGCTAGATTTAATTTTCAGCAGTGTGAGTGTGTTCATCAGTTAGACTGATAAAAAGGGACGCACGTCTTATTAATACCACATGTGCAGTTCTGGGACCCACTGCTGTACAAAGCACACCAATTAGTGCCTGTATGGTAGTGTTTATAAATGAATAAACCCATCTAATCAAATTAATCATGGATTAATTGATAAAATAAGGTTTTATGTCTATGGCAATGACGACAAATGTTAGGTAAACCTAATGCAATTTATGCTGTGTATTTTGTCTTTCTCGCTGTCTCGATGTCTCTCTCAATATCAGGAAAATTTATTGACATACCAGTTGCTTCCTATGTGCACTTGTCTCAGGTAAGAGTAGTTGGGCAGTGGAGCTCCTTGGAAGTATGTAGAGAACAGACGTTCAGATAGAGATGCAGTCTTTATTTCCTAAAAAGGAAGGAGGGCAACTGGTTAGCAAATAGCAAATACACAAAAGCAGCACAAATGCTACAGATGAAGGAGGATAGGGTCCTTACAGGGTATGTACTTACGGGGTCGGGTTGCCAGCTTCACGCCCAATTGTATCTGAGCACTTGGAGGTAAAGGACCTTGTTCAAGTGTCCAACAGCAGCAGCCCGGCAGAGTCAGGGTCGAACCAGAGACCTCCTGATCACCGGTTCAACACCTTAATCATGGAGCTACCCCTGTCCCAAAAATGAAAGAAAATTTTTAAATTGATTGTTTAATCATCAAGAACCAATGGTGAATTTTCATTTTTACAAAAGAATGCTTAGATTCATGGCAGGTGTAATCTGAGAAGTGTAGTCTCTATTCAGATAAAAATATTTGTATACACAGATACTGTATCAATAACCTATAGAGTATGGTCAAAATGCAGTATGTGATCACCGGACCATCACACCCATATGGGGGTCTCTCCCCAAACCACAAAAGTAAAAGTACAAAGAGTGTATAGAATATCTTCACATTCATTACAATTTCATTTTACTGGAACCAAGATGCCCAAAGCTAGATCCTTGAAGACATAGATGATCTCAAGTGGCCTAAACACCTTTGACATGAATTGGAATGCCGACTGTGCCCCAGGCTTCCTCAGTCAAAGTCAGTGCCTGACCTCACAAATGCTCTTGTGGCTGAATTGGCAGAAGTTCAAACAGCCATGCTACGTCTAGTGGAATGCCTTCCCAGAAGAGTGGAGGGTATTATAGGAGCAAAAAGTGGGACAACTTTGAAATGGGATTTTCAGTAAGCACATGGGTATGAAGGTCAGCTATCTTAAACGTTTAGCCACGTATTAAATATAAGATACAAAACACTAAGCATTTTTATGTCTAATTTGATCTGTTTGGTTTTCCCCAAACATGGCACTGGGCATTAATGCCAAACAACTCCATTTGGTCTTATGTGTCCATAGGATCTTGTTACAGAAGCCTTGTGCTTTGCTCAGAGTTAGTTTTGTGAACCTCAGTTGTGCTTTCCTTGTGCATTTTTATCTGTGCATTGCAAGGTCTGACATGTGGGTAAGTGTGCTGGGACGTCCACTATTGGGAGGATTGGCAACCGTCTTGAATGCTTTCCACTTGTGAATAATCTTCCTCACTGTAGAGCACTAAACACCAAATTGTTTGGAAATTGTTTAAAATCCCTTTACAGATTAATGTGTAGCAACACTTGATTCTCTAAGACCTTTGCTTATATTTTTACATAAAATTAAACAAAGTTTAGTTCATTGTTCAATATATTGAGCTGCATGAACAAAATAACATGCAACGCATTTACATTTACACCACGCATATGTGTAGTGCATAGCAACAGATCCCCCTGAGGTAATTAGCAGATAACTGTAATTTTTCTTGTACTAACCTTAGCTTTCACTCAAACAACACAGTTTATTTCAGGGTTAGAAAACAGCTCTAGTATACGCATGTATTATTGCCCGGAGAATGAACCCTTTTGACATATTTCTTACTATATATATCATAAGTCTTTCTCTTTTGCATGTAACTGAACCAAGTTAAAAATAGGAAAAGGAGAAAACTGTGTTAAAAGATTTCATGATGATTGCAGTGCAAAGTGTCATGGATATTTTGACAACCAGTATCTCATTGCAAGTTGAACTATTTAGGTTTATGGCAGTTTTGCTATGCTGTACAACAGCTTAATCAAAATATGACATTTACTGGATGAGGAAATCACACTTGGCTAGCAAGGTCTTAGACATATTCAAACAAGTTATGAGTTTTTAACACCGTATTAAAATATTTTCTTATGTAACATGGCCTTCACCCAGCGATAGCCTAGGGAAGGTTAAAAATAAGTATGTTTAACATTTTGGAGAAATATATCATTTCTTAAATCAGGCCATTAAAATAGTATAGGTAAAAAAATATCTTTAAAATACTATTTTCGCAAAAACACAGTCTTTGTCTGTTCGGCCAGAGCAATATCTGATGGCTTTTCCAACACCAAGGGCACATATTCAGCTCTGGAGGTGATTTTTTTTTTTTTCTGCACTAACACACACTAAGTTGAAGCAGGTGTTCTAAAGCTGCAAAATCACCAAACTGTACTGGACTTTGTCCCTCCAGGACTGAAACTATGCACTCTTAATGTAGCATTACATCTTTTAGTACTATAAAAACGGACATACTATTCATACTCTACTGTCTCATCAAGGTGCCTTTGTTTAAAAGTGCAGAAAGCCCTGCGTTTTTCCTTGGAGTCGCCTCAGCTCTTGTGATTTATGACATTCCTGACATACAGTATATTACCTTGGAAAGTCTGACATTTTTTTTTTTTATTGTTGAAAGTCTCTAGAAATAGTAGATTTATTGAAGTCTCTCTATGTTTAGCACACACTCAATAAACTAAACGTTTGTTACTAAGACCTTTTTTTCTTCCTGTTTGGTTAGAGACTCTGGCATTTACGTTTATTCATTTGGCAGATCATTTTATCAAAAGCAACACATGTGAGAGAGCACAGGCAATACAAAAGGCCTTGAATAGAGCCGACAGTGACCAGAGATCAGTCCAAACCATTTGCAAAAAGACCATAGAGAGACAACTAGACATGAGGGTTGGATAAATTGCAGGGACGCCCATATGGAATACACGACAGGATCGTTTTCACTCATTCATCATCTGGAGGTACTTCAGGGTCAAGGCTGTGTTAGATCTGGAGGACCGGTGGACATCCTGGGAAGACTGGGTGAGAGGTGGATGGAATAGTGGATAGGAATGCCTAGGGGGAATTTCAAACAAGCAGTTTCACTTGCTGGCATGCTTTTGGTATATGGGGGAAGCAGAGAACTTGATGGACATCTCCATGGATACATTAAGAAAAAGTGCAGAAATAGGCTGCAGATACAAACAAGTGCACTAAAAATGTGGAGTTTTAACTAAAATTGTTCTAAAAGCAAGACCTTCTGTTCAAGAACATTAAGGTAACCCTTAAAGGTATTTGAAAAAATAAATAAATAATAGTTTTGTTTTAATTATGGCACACAATTTGATAGCCAATTCATGTATAAAAATGAACTTGGGTGTAGCGCCATGCCTGGGCAAGACGGAAGGAAAAATCGACTAATGGGATAAACTGGTCATACAGTTCATTCGGTTCATCAGCTGACTTTATTTTATTGCCATAGAATGTTACTGAGCCTAGACCTGACTAACTGAAGCAACCCCAGATCATAACACTGCCACCAGAGGCTTGTACAGTGGGCACTATGCATGATGGGTGCAACACTTCATGCATTTCACTTCTTACCCTGATGCACCCGTTGCTCTGGAAAAGGGTCAACCTGGACTCATTGGACCACATGACCTTTTTCCATTACTCTAAATTCCAATCTTTACCGTATGCTCCCCAGCAAATTGAAGGGTTTTTGCTTGATGTGTCTTACTAACTAGTGGTTTTCTTATGGCCACACAGCTGTCACATTGTGTGTGTAGAAATATTGTACACTTACATTCAACTATTAAACATGCCTGTGATTTCCACTGTCAGTTTTATTTTTATACTGAAACTTTACCAAATGTTTAAGTGATTTTCAATCACAGTCATTAATCATTTAATTTATTTGATGTAATTCTTTATGACATTTCGATGTTCATGTTCCAAACCGATGGTTCAGTACTATCTTTCCAGGTTGATGCATTGGACAGTTCTTAAAATGAATTCAGTAATAGCATTCTCATTCATTGTTTTTATTGCTTGATGCAGGCCAATAATTTGACCCTTCTGAAATGCCTTTTTTTGGCCAACCAAAATGGGAACTACCATTTTTTTAAAGTCATGTAATGGCACATGTTTCTTATTACTATATTTCTGAGTGAACAAAGGTTCTTTAACTCAGATTTGTATGCAGTAGTTTACTGCTACAAAAAAAGGGTTCTATGGGGTTCTTCAGTTGCCACAAAGACTCTGATCAGAACCTACAGTTTAATAAAAAACACTGTGCAATGTTGTTCTATATAGTGTATATACTAGAGTGGTGGCCAAAAGTATTAAGACAACATATGCCACGCATTATAGTCTTCTCCGTGCACAAAACAGGAGATGTTACTGATTAGTTCGAGTTTAGTTAAGGGTGGAGCAAATATGTGGCAGGACTTTTACTTTCTGAAGCAAATTGTTGTAAATGATCTTCATGAAGCAATCAAGCAGACATGAATTGAGCAAGTAACACTAGAGTACTGCAGACATCTTCTTCACTCTATGCCCAACCAGATCCAGCAGGTTTTGAAGAATAAAATGACTTTATACTATTGATTGCTAGCAATTTCATTGTATTAAATAACATTGTTTTTATAATAAATTAATCAAATGATAAAACATCAAACATTAAATTTCACTTTTGTTCCAATTTTTTTTTTTTATGCCAATAACATGTAAAGTGTAGCATAATGTATTTTTCATGTGTATCTAAGGGTGCTTTAGTAGTTGATGTATTTTATCTACCCAAAGACGGTTTACTTGTTTTGTTAAAGAGTTCAACTTGGAACCAATAAATGGTCAAAAGGAAAGGATATGAGCTTCACCATTCTTTCTCCAGTTTGTATAGTCATTGTCCTTTGGATGATTCAAGCTGTCTTAGTGTCTCTTTAGTGTAGAAGCAAACGTTTCTTGATTGAATGCTTTAGGTTGTTTTTTCTGAATAATAAGCTAGGGTTGAATAAGTCTTCATCTGCGTAATTAATCATGACTTTTTGCTATCTTACTATATTATATACTATATAGAATCATGAATAAGAAATTACCTTATCAATATTTGATGTGCACATAAATTCTCAAACCATGTCTGCAATGTTATTTTTGCTCCACACTTTTATAAAGGCTTGTTACCATAGATTTCCTGTCAGTTTGAACCAGGCAGGTTAGTCCCTTCTGATCTCAACAAGTCTGCCCACTGGATGATATTTCAATATTGTAATGTAATGTAACATCTAGAGACTGATGTGCATAAAATTCACAGATCAGCATGTTTCTGCAGTGTTACTTATAAAGTGGACAGTGTGTGTGTGTGTGGGGGGGGGGGGGTACTGTATAAGAGCTACGTATTTATTATAAAAAGTGTACATGATGGTGATCCATCTCAGGTGGGAGATTTAGTGTCAGTTTTGATAAGTGCCCACTTAAGATTTACAATGATGTTCTCCCCTCCCGCTCAAATTCAACACAAAACTCTCGTCAGTCACCGCACATGACACATTCCACGCTGTCATATAATAAACTGTGATGGATGCACTGCTATCATAGTCCATTACTCCATTCAGCCATGCACTGCTATAATGGAAATGGCTACCTTCCCAGTAACACAGGCTCATTCCACCCTAGAAGCCCGAGTGTCTGTTTGTTTCTAAATAATGTACAAAAGGTCACCCTAACCATAAATACTGACTGTAAAACATTCAGATGGCCTGCATTCTGCATGGGTTATTTATTTATTTGTGTATTATTTCAGTTTGAGTTTAAAAAAAGAGGACCTGGGGGATAAAGCTTATTCTCTGGATCAAAGTCTACGTCCAGGCATCATGATATATTGCAAAATATGGACTATTAAACCAATAACAAAGTTATTTTATTTGTTCAGCATTGACATTTGCTTGAGAATTAACACAAATGTGAGTTCCTGAGTGTATACATTTCATGGATCACTACTTCCTGAATGCCTGAACAAACACGCAGCACGCTTAAAGCCCCACACAAATATGAATAATTTCTTTCATTTCAAGTAAGTTCAGCTTAAAGTTTCAGTAGACGTCAGTAGACTTTAAAATGCAAAACTGTTTAGAAATATTGTTTGCTATGAAATTTTTTTTTAGTAGTTCCAGGAAGTTCTCGTCATGGCTGGTTTAGAGACTGACAGAAAAAAAAAAAATTTATACACACACACACACACACACACACACACACACACACACACACACACACACACACACATATATATATATTTTTACACACTATGACCTTCAAAATAGACCCCTTGCCCCCTGCCACTTTTGGAATATTTCCTGGAAGTATTCTTTTCAAAATGTGTCAAGCACGGTTTGTGCTGGATCTTTGCAGTGGTGTCAAAATGGCAACCTTAAAAAACATGTGCCACTTAAAACATCTCAAATAATTAATTGCAACATCGTCATAAACTTGCTGAATCATGTCGATTGTCTCTGTGGCAGATTTGCCCTGTTTCTTGCAGAAGTTTACATTCGTCTATGATGAAATCATCTTCATGGAAGAATTGTGGCCCAAAAGTCATACCTCCAACATGGAAACAAGGCTTAAGCAACTCAACTATGCATGAAAACATATAGTAGGAACTACAATGAAGAAAAATGTCAGCAGGTGCTCTGAACTAATGAGTCACAATTCAAAATATGTGACTATAACAGGAGGTACAGTACTGTAGGTTGTTTGACAAAGGACTGAAAAACGGTACAATAATCATTGTCTGCAGGCAACAGTGCAACATGATGGCGGTTCCTTGCAAGTTTGAAGCTACATTTCTGTAAATGAGTTCAAGATTTGGTCTGGATTAATGCTGTCCTCAATCCTGACAAATACAGGCAAATACTTCTCCATCATTGAATACCATAAGGATGGTGTCTAATTGTCCATACTGCAGCAGGACAATGACCCAAAACATATAGCCAATCTCATTAAGAACTATCATCAGCGTAGAGAATAACAAGGAGTCCTGGAAGTGATGGTTTGGCATAGAGCCCTGATCCCAATAGTCTGTCTGGGATTAAATGAAGAGACAGTAGGATTTGAAGCAGCCTCCATTGACTGAGGATCTGTGGTTAGTTCTCAAAGATGTTTGGAACAGTCTACTGTACCTGCCCAGTTCCTTTAAAAACTGTGCAAGTGTACCAAGAAGAATTCATGCTTTTCAGGCAAAGAGCGGTCGCACCAAATGTTCTTCTGTTCATTTCTTTTTTGTTGTTGTTAAATGATAAAAATAAACCATTAACACGTCTATTTTTCACACCTTGTACAGTATGGTGTGTGTGTGTTTGTGTGTGTGTAAAAGAGAGAGAGAGAGAGAGAGAGACTCATTTCGAACGTTGGTGTTCATTTCATTGTCGTGTAACATTTGGTGTTCTTAGTTTCTATTCAACCACTATCAGGATGTGAACAAGTGATTTTCTTTTTATTAAAAATGCATTGTTTATTACTGAAATGCTAACAAATATTCTGTATAGTACGATGTGCATCATACAAGTGATTAATTACAATAAAAACATATAAAAAAAAGTTTTAAAACTTAAACAAATAATAAAATAAGCTATTAATTGTTAGAATCGCATATGTGCTGTCCGTGGTCCTGAAATATAGCACATAGATTATTTCCTTCAGATCTTTTTGCACCACACCATGTCTCACAATCCTAACTAACAGTTGGATAAGGAGTGCTATACAATCAAATGCCGAAGTCTCACCAATCATACTGCCACCAGAAATAATCATTACTAGTCTCACACCTTCTCCCTGATACATTTTTATTCTTTCATTTTATCTTGTAATGCTTTCTTTTTTATAGACGGATTTTACCAGTTAGTCTGCACCTTTGTAAAAAGCAAAATTAAAACTATTTTTTTAAACATTCTATCAATGAAAAAGTGATAAACTGTATTTTTTATAGTATTTAAAAGCTTATTCTCTTCCAGAGAGAATGAAAATTATGACTCTTTTTGACTCCAAGCCATGAACAGCTATGACATCACGGTACCCAGAATCTTTTAAGGTTAAGATCAACATTCTAACCTTTACTTGGTAGTACCTTTAGTCAGATACTGTAGTTATCAAGAACCATCACTAAGAAAATGCAGTATCATTGCTGTACCTTTGAGAAGACCTCCACACTAATACTATAGGTTTATAGCATTTTCATCACAGTGCAGTATTAAGGGTGTAATGGGCAGTGTTGCTACCTCTGAGTTTAAGAGTTTACTTTAGGTTTTAGGTTCTTCAGTTTCCCCCCACCTACCAATCAATAAATTAGCTGCAGTTAACTCTGAACGTAATGTGGTGCCCTGCAATAAACTTGTGTCCAATACAGGGTGTATCAACATCACAAATAGACTCTAGATTTGTACATGTACAGTTATGGATAGAAGTTTACAAAGTGTTTGTTCAATGATTTCTTTGAACTTGTGTTTTGTGGGGCAGGATGATTGTACAACATACATCTTTTCTAAAAGAAAATCCCAAGAATTTGGAGCACAAGATTTTTTTTTTTTATTTAAATTTTTATTTTACACCAATAAACACCAATATTAGATACACAAGGTAAAAAAATATACTGTATATACACCCACTTAGATTATTAATTCAGTGGTGCTGAACATCCAAAATGTATTTTAATTTTCTATGTCCATCACCACTCAACTTCATGTTGGTGTCATGTTAGATGACTATAGCTGGTGGCTTCTCTACGCAACATAAAAATGGTTTGTTTGACAGCACTCTTTGGATTGACTAATACCCAGTACAGTGGGAAAGTCCAACGAGGTCAGTGTAGATCTGAGAAAGCAGATGGTAGATTTACATAAGTGAAGTATCTATTGGAGTTATTTCTAAACAACTGCAGATTCCAAAATCAGTTCAAACTATCGTAACTAGTTAAGCCTTTTATTTGTCACATATACATTACAGTACAGGATATTAGGAGGTGGGACCACCTTGCCAAGATCTTAAAGGAGGCCAAACTGCCACCCTCATCTGAGAAGAAATTGGTTTATAATAATGTTTTCTCAATACCAAAATATTTGTTTTGATAGTCATTAATTTTACAAAACTGACAGTGACAAACTTGCCATAAAAAGGGACTAAGTACATTGTCATCTGCTTGATACCATATCTAGAAAACATTTTGATGAAACTGATTAGATATATAGTATAATAATTTAACGTGAATTTAACGTTTGGGTTTTAACATGATTTTTTTTTTAAACTTATATATTTCATTATACTTGGTTCTCTGTCCACTTAATTGTAAGAAATACAAATTTCTTGTCTTATTTCTTAAGAAAAAGAAAAGAGAAACTTGAATGTGTGGTAAATAGTCAGTATAAAACCAGTTTTACCAATGTGTACACATAGTTGCTGCTACTGTAGGGTTAGGGTTAGGGTCGCCTCTTTCAACCACTTTATAACAAATGTCTTCATAATTTATTTCAGGCCTCTCTTTATACTGACATCTTTTCAAGGCTAGTCATAAACAAAAAAACTGCTCCATTCTCCCTACCATTGCTCACTGCTCATATACTGTAACACATCCTGTGGGTGATATTACAAACTTGATTTTTTTTTTCTGCTTCATCACACACGATGTCATTGCTCTCAGAGTTTTCCCTAAAAATGAGTGAAAGTATTGATTTTTTTTCTGCTGTTGTACTATTTGCAAAACTCTAATACCATGCTATGTTTTAGTATTGGTATACCATGCAACACTAGTTTAGATTGAGAGGAAAAACCCTATAAACAAGCTGTTTACCTAGTAGTTGCTGGAACTGCTTGTCTAATGTTAAGGTAGTATTTTTATCACCAAGGACTAAATGGTTGTCATCCAAAAAAGAAGCTCCGCTCCAAAATCAACACCATCACCAATATTCTGACTATATTTTTGAGGGAAATCCTGGTATCAAAAAGTGGCTGAGGGTTCCCTCTTTCTTTACATTATAGCATTTGGCATATTCCCTTATCAAGAGCGGCTTACTTTTTTTCCCATTATACATTTGAGCAGTTGAAGGCTAAGGGCCTTGCTCAAGTGCCCAAAAGTGGCAATTTGGTACGTGTGGGATGCGAACCTGGGACCTTCCGAACTGTAGCCCAATGCCCTAACCACTGAGCTACCCCTTTCTTACTATCTGGAATGCTTATTTAAATATTCTAATAATTGTTTTAGTTTGTTTGTTTTTTCTTTCTCCAAGGCACTCCTTATAAAAGTGCAATGGCCATACCTCAGCAACAGGCCATGATATAGTAATAAACTTGGTATCAAAATGGAGCTTACTGAACCAGGAATCTGTGAATATGCATAACTCAAATCACCCAAAATGTGATTTAATACATGATTTAATTTGATAATGCACAAATTCTCAAGGTTTCTTAAGATTTTTTAATATATATTAGATATCTATATTTTGCAGATGTTCGGTTTAATTACTATGAAGTCAATGAAAGTGAAACATCTTGCAATCCTCAAGGCATTATTTAGAATATAACCTTTAAGTAAACACAGCAAGTGAGTGAGTAAAAACGTAAGTAAGTAAATAAGTAAGTACTGAAGGTACTGTAGGAGTCAGGTAATACATGTTAATTTGCAAATAACAGACTTTAATCTATGTATCCATGCTCAGTATACTGTAGCACTATTAACAGTAAACATTTATAAATCTTTCCTCATTAGGCTAACTAAGCTAACAAGTCATGTAATTAATGTGTCATCATCCATTTTATCTTAATCAACGCAACACAGACTACAGTTGCTTTTGAAAGGCACCACAGGAGCCATACTTCACTAGAAGCCAATTATCTATTGCTTTAAATTCCTGCCTTCGGTAACTCGTGTCATTTACATTAGCAGACTTCCTGCTCCCCAGGCTTGTCTAGTGGGTCAGCTAAGCAGCTAATGACTTGCAAACATGGAAATAAAAGCCTGTTGTGTCTCCGTGTGGAGTCAAAGTGGGCTGACCTGAATATGGCCTATTTCATCACAAGAGGATTTGATAAACAAGTCATGTTTCAAAGCAAATGTGAAATTAGATGGGTGGAAAATCAGAATGGCTCTGATGTGTTTTAAACAAAAAAAACATGCCTAATTTAAAACATTCAGTATTTGTGAACCGAAATGACTCTCAATGCATTTGCAGCTGTTGTTTTGGGTCGAAAATAATTTCAGAGGCTTGGCTATGAAGAGAAATGTTTAGCAGATGAACAAATTAGCTTTCTATAGCAAAGTATAGACAAATAAGTTGGTAATATGTCTAAGAGTAAGCAATGTTACAAATAACAGAAACAAAACACTAATTGCCCCAATAATCTCCCAAGAAATTAAACACAACTATGACTGTAATTTCCTTAAGCTTCCCTAAAAAGTAAGGTTACAAATAGTACACTCACTCACTCATCTTCTATATCACTTTATCCTGTATTCAGGGTCGCAGGGACCTGGATCCTATCCCAGGAGGCTTAGGCCACGAGACAGGGGGTACACCCTGGGCAGGGTGCCAATCCATCGCAGGGCAAACACCCATACACATACTATGGGCAATTTGGGAACACCAATTAGCCTAACCTGCATATCTTTGGACTGCGGGAGGAAACCGGAGTACCCGGAGGAAACCCAGCATGCACGGGGAGAACATGCAAACTCCATGCACACAGAGACGGGAATCGAACCCAGCCCTTGGAGGTGCAAGGCAACAGTGCTAACCACTACACCACAAATAGTACAAATAACTCTAAATATATTTAAACATCTGTCAACAAATGTCTCTAAGCATTTAACATGCACTGCCAGAACCCAAAAAAAATAATTCGTCTGCATCAAGCAAAGATAACTAAGGAAATGTGAAATTACTGAAACTAGGTTAAGAACCCTTCAATCCATTATCAAAACCTGAAAGGATAGCGCTGAATTGTAATGTTTGTGGAATAAATATGGTCAGAAATAAATCATGAATAGAGATCACTTAAACACCATTGATGAGAGCTCACAGGATTGGTACTAGTGAATATAAAAATTGGTCTTTGCAGCAATCGAAAAAAAGGCATGAGTCCATAGTGACTCTATTCCCTTAGTGTGCATCAGGGTGAGAACGGAAGCACATGATGCAACATACCCATCATCCATTGCTCCCACTGTACAAGCCTCTTGATGTTTCAATCTCACTTTCATTTGGATTTGGACTTAATACCACAACTCCCTTAATACCTCAACCACAGACTTAGATAGAATAGATGTTTTGTTTTTGGCCATTCGAGGATCACAGAGGACACATGTGACTTTCTGTCATTTCATCAACACGGCCTTGCTCTGACATCAGGGTGGGTGTGACCTTAACTAATGATAACTGAACCAAGAATCTTAACCTTCCCAACCCTACTCAGGTCTTCCCCATCGACGCTAATGGTGTTCTCAATTTTGAGGGCCACACCGCATGTATGCAGCTTTCTTAAGGTCAAGTTGCATGCCATTGTCATCCAGGTGTGTCTTCCTACACTGCAGTTTACAAATGTTGAAGTTAACAACATATTGTAAATAAGCAAGCAAGGGTTGCAGGGGATTACGTAGAGAAATAAAGAAAAAGGTCTCATAACGGCATATGAAAAGTCCTGGTTTAATTCGGACACCCCTCGTAAGTGTGTCGTGCGTGTGTTAATTTATTCTGCCATCATTTCAGCCTTACTTGAGAAGCATACTGGTGGAGAGAGCAAATCCAAATCTTAACTAAGGCCCTCAAAAGGCTAGAGCATATCTCTAAAACTACATCAAGTGTATCAAATGCTCGCTTTGAAGCATTTGAGCCAGGGAGATCATTTATAATTTTTCCACTTGAAGCCATGAAAGGTTAAAATTTCCTTTTTTTTTATAGGGGGGAAAAAGAAAAATACTTGAAACAGTATAAGCTATATCTAAAATAAAGTTAACTTCTACCCAAGTTCTACAAAATTTACTTGTTCTGCCTTCAAGGGCACAAACGAGGCCTATTTAGACGTAGAGATATTAATTAGAATATTAACAGCATGAGACCATTGCAATTTGTCGACATTGTTTGTGGTTTCTCAGCGTGCAAATTCAATCAACATTCCCCCATCTGCTTGTTTGTTGTATAGCAATCGCTTTTCATGCATATACCTCTCCCTCCCTTTCTCTCCCACTCTCACACACTCTCACACACTCTTCTACACTCTCTCTGACACACACACACACACACACACACACACAGATGCTTTCAAATGAAGCAGGCTTTGGCTGCATAAGCACTAAATGTGCCTCGCCCCATGCTGAGTCTGTGGGTGAACAAACAGAGCTCACTGTAAACTAAAGCAGGAAGAAACTGACTAATTGCTGTAGTGAATGATCTCACGTGGATACTCTAAAGAGTTACATTTCCCAAACACACTTTATGTCCAAGAATGACTTTTGCTTCAAAAAAATGACTCTTATTTCCCAGGATTCTCAAACTGAGCATCCTTACAGCACTCAACTCACGTGTGTCTTTACAGCTCGACACCCGAATACCGTCGTAGGAAGTTTGTCCACGGTGCCAATCCATTGGTAAGCACACACTACAGCCAAAATGGGAACATCAATTAGCTTAATCTGCATGTCTTGGACTGTTGGAGGAAATCGATTTACCCTGAGGAAACCCACTAACAATGGGCAGAACACCCAGACTCCATGCAGTGCCACCCACTATGCCAGTGTGCCAACCTCACTTTGTCAGCATATCAACTGTTAAAGTGCTATACAAATACATTTATAGAAATGAATGACTTTTTCTGTAGTTGGAACGTAAAAAAAATAAATAAATGAAAGTAAATTTTCCCTAAAAAGTAAAAAGCAATATTTTTCCCAGTTTCAGAGAACATGCCGAGTTTCCATTTCTCTTTATAGAACCAGGTTATTTTCTTAAAATGGGGTTACAGCGTCATGGAGGATAAACCTAATGCTATTATGACTAATGCCTCACTTTCAATATGAAGGCTTTTAGTAAATACATTTAGAATATATGCACGCACACGCGCTCATACACACACGCACACACAAACACTAACGTCACCCTTTCAAGTCAACAAATCACTCCAAACCCAGAATGTGGCCTAAAACCCAAAGGGATTTTAAAGATATCGAAGCGAAGAAAGGACGTTTGTGGTGCTGCTTGTTTATGACAACGTGCCGCCACACTGATTTTTTACTCTGAGTGAGTTGTGTGTTTGTAAACAAGTCACTGCTTTCTTTCTGTTTCTTTCTGTTTCCTTCTGTTTTTACCCATGCTGCATCTGCAACAGTGCTGTAGGTGAATCTTTTCTGAACACCACATACATTCTGTACACACAGGACGCATACTGTACTGTAAAATGCACATACATGAATCTAACACAAGAAGGAATGCTTTAGTTATCACTTCTTAGTTTTGCTTTCATGTTTAAAAAGCATGACAATAAAGCATTTCCTGCTTTTTGACTATTTTTCCAAGCATGTATCGGCTGGAATTTAAAGTCGGTTGGATTTTTCCCCCTATTGTGACCTCATATAAGAAGAGCCTTGTTGTTCAGGTCTGCTGTTCTCTGGGAGGCGGGGCCTGGAAGTAGCTCATGTACATGCAGTAGACACTGAAACAGTGAAGAGTGAAAGAAGAGTGAAAGTATTATAGTATTAAAAATGCTTCATCCGAGGAATATTTCAGCTGGAGCATTAACAAACACACTTTGGAAACCACTGAGACTCGTATCAACTGTATATATACTTTATATTACAGCACTGTTTTTTTTTTTAACTGATGGGCCTGAAAGTGATGATTATTATCTATAGTATACTGTACCAATAACTCTGACAGTAGTTTCATCTGAAAGGGAAACCACATGTTTATATTAAGGCACTTATTGTAAAATGTTATTATTTCTATTGTAACATCATTCTGACATGAATTCATGTTTAACAAAAAAAAAAAATGTGCAGAATCATTAACATGTATAAAATGTTGATGTTTTCTGTAAGCATTTTCGGAAGGAATCTCCGGTGCCGGTGCTTAAGGTTGATCTTTACATTTTGCACATTAGGAAAGTCTTGAAGACTGCAAGCACTGGACTTTACATTTACTCTATAGCATGAGAAAACGTTTTTGTTTTTTAATGTCTTATTTATTTTAGAAGAGAGGCAAAAAATAGTGGCTGCTGAAGGAACAACTATTTAGAGCTGCTATAACATAAGTAATAACAGGAGGTATCTTGTTTTGCTGAGAATCCACAATATTAAACGCAACTTTAATCAAATAAAACAAATCATATTTTGTTCAGGTCGAACAGTGATTAGCACTGTGGCCTTGCACCTCCAGGGTCGAGGGTTCGATTCCTGCCTCTGGGTCTGTGTGCATGTGAGTTCTACCTTGGTGGGTTTCCTCTGAGTATCAGCCCAAAGACTTTGATTAATTGTAGTGTGTGTGTCTGGCCTGCAAGGATTGGCACCCAGTCCCTTCTGCCTAAAGTCTTCAGGGATACTGTAGGCTTCAGACCTCCCACAACCCTTATACTGTATAAGTAATATAGGAAATGAATACTTGACAATCTTCTTTTTCTTTCTTCTTTGTCTTTCGACTGTTCCCTTTCAGGCGTTGCCAAACGAGGGCATAAAAAATAAGGCTGATTAACGAAAAACAGCTGTGTCTTTATGAACAGGACCCAGTCGGTTATGTGTCTCAAGGACTGTGTTTTGGTGCCTCACTCCCCCCTCGCGAAACTACACCACCCGGTCACCTGAGATCAGAGATGAAGCAAAAAGGTCACCTGACCTGGTTTCAAAAGGACAGCCGGGAAAGAGCGAGAGGGAGGAGTAGTTATGGTGGACCAGCACTGGTGTTGTTATTTACTGTGGACGAGAGAAAGGAGAGGATCACATTTGTGCCAAGAATTTTCAGTTAAAAGGATTATCTTCGACTGGACATATTCCCCGGACTTCTCACCCTCTGTTGTCGGCCTCCCGGATTTCATTAACCCCGGTGAGACCGAGCCATCTCTCCTCATACACACAAACAATAACCCGACTCTGGACATTTATCTATAGTACTCACTCACTCTCACACACATACACACAGATTATGGTATATATTTTGTAAATATTGCTAGCTTTTTTGTTTGGTTGTGGGTTGTTGTTTTTTTTTGGATAACACTTTTTTGATTTATTTAATTGTTTATGTGCTTGTCCTTTTTGCTCACCCGGTTTTTAACGCAACACCGACACAAAGATAAAGATCTCTCAATTTTTGTAGCTTCAGTTGATCCAAATTTAGCTGATCGTTACAACATGTCCAAACCACCTCAATCTGGCCTCTCTGACTTTATCTCCAAAACATCTAGCATGGGTTGTCCCTCTAATGAACTCATTCTCGATCCTATCCATCCTTGTCACTCCCAAAGAAAACCTCAACATCTTCAGCTCTCCTACCTCCAGCTCTGCCTCCTGTCTTTTCTTCAGTGCCACTGTCTCTAAGCCGTAGAGCATCGCTGGTCTCACCATTGACAATATAAAATTGATCACAAAGGTTGGCAATTCAAGCCCCAGTTGCTGTCTGGTTCCTTAAAGGCAAGGCCCTTAACCCTGTCTGCTCCAGGGGTTAGTTATCATGGTTGACCCCGGCTTCCTAACAACCTGGGATATGCGAAGAAATGGATTTGACTGTGCAGCAATGTATAAGTAACAAACAAAAAAACAGTCTTAACATAGGTTATTTTGGGATGTGCTGTTATAGCAACGCAATCAGATTTTTTATTTTTATTTTTTTCACAGAGCCACATCACACTACAATGGTTTGGATTATAATTTTCTTAAAAGATCATAATGCATTGTGCCTTATTCCATACATACTGTAACACATCACTTCAAATCCTAAACTGTGAAACTTCTAAGCAACTCCTGTTCTTTTTTTAGAACAAAAGGTACAAATACTAAAGCACTGCTGCATCACGGTTTTTAGTCACAGACAAAGCAAGGGAGAAATCCCACTGTAACAGTGCGAGGAATGTAAAAAATGAATTAAAGAAAATTGGAGAAAAAAAAAGATATTTCAGGGTACTGTATAGAGTATAGTTTGCTTTCAAGGTCCCATATTTTATTGTGTCAGTGTCTACGTGCTGTAAATGAGCTACTGCTTAGTCCAAAAGAACCCCCACCAAAGAACTCCACAGCTAAGCAACAAGCTGGGGAAGGGTTTCCCTCATATGATGTCACAATAGGGGAAAATCTAATGGGATTGTTTAAGCCCTGGCTAAAGAAAAAAAATATATATATACATATATACATATATACATATATATCACAAGAACAATGGGAATGTTTTTTTTTAACATTCATTGCTTGTACTCACACAATGGAGAGGTGCCCTTTAAGTCCTCTTTGAAAGAGACGGTTGAGAAACTGCGCTCTTTACGTTAACACACTCTGTAATATCACTTGACACCATGCACCGATGAATAAGTAATTCTGGCTCACAAGAAGCATCGGTATACTTATTCGCAAATGCTAGAATTATAAATCAGTACTGTGTGACATGAGAAAATTAAAATCAAACGCAAGGACAAGATTTGCCTACTGAGGCAGCGGCGGACCCACCCGACAAAGCAGAGAGGAACAGATAAACGCTGTGCTGTGTCAATTAGCCCGCGTGCCTCGAACAGTTAGGCTTTTACAATTATTATTCCCTTTGGATTTATAAACTGAAGGGTGGGAAATTGCTTCAACCAACTGCCATCAACTCCACAGCTTGGTACTGTAAGTGCATAGCATCTTAATCATCATGACTGTCCTGGTAGCATCAGACCCGGTTGTGATGTCCTTATATTCAGTAAACAACCTTCAACCTAATCAGCATAATAGCAGGGGAAAAGCGGAGCTCTTACATTACTCTTCAGACTAGACCGTGTCTCACATATAAGTTGTGCCGGCTCAAAAAATCTCTTCATGCCCCCTTTTATGTAGTCAACCAAAAAAAAAAAAAAACTGCCTGTGCAATTTACTGCCATTTACAGCATCAGGCTGAAAAGAAAATACCGTGGTTGGAGCAGGAAGTGGAAGAGAAAAGACATGCAGGGTCATTGAATCTCGCTATATATTTCGAGCAGGTTACCTAACAAGCCTAGGGATAAAATAAGAAAAGGAAGTCAAAGATTGAAGACAGTGAACATGCTGCACGTCTGACATTGAGAAATAAAGTGTATTTTAAATCAGATATTTTTCACATTATCTGACCTCTAAACCACATTATTGGCATGCCACTGAGGATTTTATGTGAAGGAAAGTGATTTAAAGGATAAGTGTGCTGCATATTAGTCATTAACAGCAATATTCTAATGCATATATACTCAATTTATTTGTATATATATCATTATGTGCTATTAAAGAAAAAAGAATAACCAAATAAAACCCAGCAAGATTTTGCTATAGTAGAAAAACATAGTAATTTGTCAATAGATACAGTTCTTACTACTTACAATATAACTTGTCATATAGGGCAGCATGATGGTTAGCACTGTCACCTCACACCTAAAGGGTGAAATTTACATGGTGCTAGTGGGTTTCCTCTGGGTACTCTGGTTTTCCTCCCACTGTGCAAGCATATGTGGTGTAATAATGTGGTGATTGATATTTGCAATTTGCCATTAGTGTATGGGCATGTGAGTTTGTGTGACTGTGCCAAGCAACAGGGTGGGATAGGTTTAGACCAATACACAGAATAAGTGCTATAGCAAATAGATGGATGGATGGATGTGTCATACCTTCATTAATTTACATTTAATTTGGTGAAACACAAATACAGTATGTTATATCACAAATATAAAAGTTATTAAGATAAGATAAACCTTTATTAGTCCCACAAGTGGGAAATTTGTTTTGCCACGGCAGCGAGTGGACAGTACAAAGTTAAAAATTATGAAACAACTTAATAAAGTAAAATAAAATAAAAATAGAAATAGGGGGAAAAATAAAATAAAATAAAAAATACTAACAGTATAAATGTACACTATACAATTTGACTATAAAATATGGACATCTGTCTAGTAAAAAATATTTACATAAAATATAATAATAATAATATATTTATGTGTA
>JAOVVA010000009.1:869110-893987 GCA_028565275.1 Leiocassis micropogon | reverse complement strand
CTGTGCCAAGTTGTTGTGCGGACTGGGTATTCCGCTGTGGCGACCCCTTGCCGGGAGCAGCCGAAAGACCAACAACATATATGCTAAACTTTATTTCTCAGTATAGAGGGCATGAATCATGTACACACTTTGAGAGATATATTTTTGGAACAAAAAAATAGATAACATCAGCACTGAGTGCATTTCTACTTATATTACTGAAACAGCTGAGTGCAAGTACAAGTTTGCATACCCTTAGGACAAAAATGAAGACATTTATTAGATACGAGTTGTCAGGATATAAAATGTGGAAAAAACAATATTCAAGCATGGCATTTGCCTTCAACTTTTGGCTCTGTAATAACTTGTACGTCAAGCTTTGCCCTTATAACATCTCCTCCAACCTCTTTTATTTCCTCTGAACATCTTTTAGATTGTCTATCTGGTATAAAATACCATGTTTTTTTTTTTTTCTGGTCTACTGGACTAATTTAATAAATTATTTAATATATTGCCAAGCTCTAGATTTTTAAATCTTCTTCATCGGTCATGAAATAACGATATTAAACTGTTTATCAGTCAATTGTCCACTCACTTTTTTAATACCTTATTTTTTATTAAAACCCTTACAATAAACATAAAATACTAGACTTTTATCGCAAATCGTTTGCTTCATTTCAAATGCATTGTGGTGCTAGAAAGAGGCAAAATCATAAAAATTGTGTCACTGTCCAAACTGTATCTGATTGATCTATATTTGGTTCCGCTTCACCCAAACACCACCTGCTCATTATCACCTGCATGTGCGTCTTGTTAGCCGTGTAATCACGGTCTGTATATATGCTCCCTGTTTTCCTTCATGTCTTTTGAAGCTTTGCTTGTGTATGTAGCGTTTCTGAGCCTCATTTCCTGTTCCTGTGTTTACCCGAAAATCCTGCGTTCCCATATCTTCGACCTTATCTGCCTTCTTCCACTGTGTACATTTATGAATTTGTTCATGTTTCACGTCTTCCGCATGCCGGTGTTTGGAATTTTGACCCTCAAAATGATTACGCATCATGCCGAAGCAGAAATAAACATATTGAGTACATACTGCCTCTGGTCTTGCCTATGTTGCATTTGTGGAAATGATTCATCTAACCCTCTTCTCCCCTCTGCACAACTGCATATACAGAAAATTACGTGGGAGGTTTGGTGTTTTTTTCATCCTTCTTATTTATCCACCACCACACACATATGTATATAATATACAATATAAAAGTATAAGTAATCTAAAAGAACCTCAGGTCTAAATCACTATCACCTTGTTGCTAATTCTGTCATTGATGTTCATCCTTCTTTGCTGAAGGATAGTTTCATCCTGGAGATGAGCAACACTTCTGTGGTTCTCTATTCCTTTTCCATCGTCCAGGGAACTAAAGGCAGACGTCTACTTCCATGCCTATCCATACAAAACTTCACTCCAAAACACCCATATAGGATATAAAAAAAAGTTCCCTGTCTCAGTTCTCATGGGCGTGTCCTATTGACATACTTCACTAAAGAAAGAAGAGATCAGGGATAAGACCACTCATACCAATACACCATTAGAATATAACGAGTTGATGAAATCAGAGTTGGCCCAGGTGATGCTCTTCGCACCTGTTTACACTTAAATGCAACGATACCATCTAAAGACTGTTTGCTTCAGCTGGTTTCACTACAGTCATTCTTTGGAAAAACATGAAGAAATACTCTGACCCAAAGGATGCCTGGGAGCAGAGAAACAATCCACAGAGATTACAGAACTGGATAGCACCTTGTTTAAAAATTACACACCCAAGCGTTGGGAATGTCTCTGTGAGACACCACCACCCGCTGTGGACACCTCAGCCTGTATCTCCAAAGACCGAGTGATCTGATGCTTTCTTCATATGGTGTTATGAAAGTGATACTGTCTGTGAGTGCCTCAGGGTGCAGATCTTTGTTTAGTTTGTGGGGAAGAAGAGGGGAGGACCAAGGCGGGGGTTGCTGTAGCAGTCGAGATGATGTATTTGGATAAGTGATGCTCCTTTAAACGGACACCGAGTCTGACAAATGCAATACAGATCATGAACTAGACATGATGGCAAATTTAAATAAACAAGAAGAGGGAAATGTGTAAGGGTTTTAGAATACAAAAAAACACACATCTGAGTCAGCCAGCTGCGATCAATTTTTGATCGTGCACGGATAACAAAACAAGTATCTGTTGTAAAAGGAAAAAAAAAGAAATATATATATATATACAATTTGCACTAAATCGAAAACTAAAACTAGTCTAGTATTTATAGATATATGTAATCATACAAGTTAACAATGCTCTCAAATTGGAAGTTCTAATAATATACATATATGCAGCTAAAAATGGTACTAATTTTAAGGAGACCAAAAGGTTCAACATCATTTGTGTAATTTTTTAAATAATCATTATAAAGAAGAAATGGTTATTGATGTATTGATGATTCATGTAATACAGTATTATTGATTTTATTACAAAAAAATGTCTGTCATGATTTATATTAATATATTTATATTTATATTATTGATTTTATTATTTGTTGTCCTGTTAAGTCATTTTGTTTTATTTTAATGACCTGGCAGACATGCAGTTAGACACGTTTTTCACATCTCATACATAAAAATTTTTTTTTTAAATGCACAACTGTATTAATATGTTCTCTTGTACCAGAGAAGTGGGCTGATAGTGTTTTGTTATACTATACAACCCTGGTATTGTTATGGCAATAAGGCTGAGTTAAGCTGAATTACATTGAATTAATACGTTAATTATGTCAAGACCAGAAAGTCAAAAACAAGGTTATCTTTTTTTTGTCAAGGTCTGGTTTTTATGTCCTTAAAAAAACCTTCTGTAAGTATTATGGTAAAAACACTCATTCTAATCCCTCAAGATAAAAGAACAAGTTGAAGACCTATTTCTGTACAAAATATAATAGAATCACTATAATAAACGTGTGTAACCATGTTGCTGACACCTTTAATTTGCCCTCCGGTTAGAACTACTGTCAGAATTCAAAAGGATTGTTGTATAATTCAATTTTATTAGCCAACCAGCATTCTAGTAAAGCCTTGTTAAAGAAAGGGTTGGATTTAGTAGCCCATAGGGCAGTTATAGGTATTACGGATGTGACATTTGGACCCATATTGGTAAACCAAAAAGCCTCAGCGCTAGGACAAGCTTAATATCAGTAATGTTTTTGCATAATTGGTACTAAGCTTGTAATGTAATCTCATCTGCTAAAACAAAAAACCTTAAAAATCCATCAAATTATTTCTATTATGAAAATAAACAGTATTTTCTCAACATTACGGATGTGACATTAAATTAACAAACCATTGAACGTGTAGGTCTTCTACAAACTCTGTGAATTTTAAAAGTAATAGCAGAAAGCATTAAATTTTTTCTGTGAAAGAGACTTGAATAAAAAAGTAGATTTGAAAAAAGGTTGCCATTTTTGTAATGAATGATTTAGGATAAAGTATGGATGTGACATTTTCACTTTGTGTCTGAGTCAGTCCTCCACAAACTCTATCAAACTCTACCATGCTTAAACAGTGAATTTTAACATGAAAAATTTTCTATATTTTTTACACTAACTATGAAATGGTCATAGCAGCAATTATCATCCTCTTACTATTTTTCTCCCTGTTCCTCTTTGTACTGTAATTTTTATCATTTTTGTGCATTTTTATGTATGTTTTTTTTTTAATGCTCGACATTTACATTTGTTTGAGAGGTTTCTGCTTCAGGTCGGTGTGTGTGGAGTTTGCATGTTCTCCCTGTGCTTGGTGGGTTTCATCGGTGTACTCCAGTTTCCTCCCATGGGCCAAAGACATGCAGATTAGTCTAAATGCCATTTCCAAATTTCCTGTAGCATGTGAGTGTGTATGAGTGTTTGTGTGACCTGCATTTGATTAGCTCAACGTCCCAGGTATACCCAGCCTTGTTCCCCAAGTACCCTGGGATAGGCTCCAGGCCTCTTGTGACCTTGTACAGGATAAGCAGTACAGAGAATGAGTCGTTTAATATTTACCATTTGTAGTGCAGATTTAATATTTTTAGTGAATCAATATGGTTTGGACCCATTTATTATTATGAATTATGCATATTTTTTTGAATAATAAAAATGACCTTGCATAGAATGTTTGTTCCTTCGGGAAAACTCATAATAGTCCGATGTGGACCCCTAGAACAGAGGATGTCCACCTTATAATAAAGTCTAAGAACAACACTTTTAGGAAGCCAAGAACCCCTAATCATCTAAGTGTAGATGTTCCAGAAAATCTGAACTTTAAAAACCTTTTTGACTGTTTTTTATTTTTGAAAGAGCTTTTTGATAGATGAATAAACCTTTTTGTCATACTGTCCTGAACAATCATTTCACACTATACAATTATGTCAAGCAGGAGGTTCCTTATGGCAGGAAATGTTTAAAGCTGGATGCAGAAATACAGGTTATTTTGTGAACCTAAAAACATGCTATAAGTAGAAGAGTGTTTATGTAGATAACATCAGCCCAACTCTATTTTAAAGCACAATGCACTATATTTCTATAATATCCAAAACTTCACAATTTACCTTGCATTCACTTGTTTTTATTAAAACAAAGGGTCACCAGTGTCCTGTCTCTGACCTACCCTGAGGCTAAAGTTCACATGTTTCCCACCAGCGTGCGGATTGGTTGACTTTTTACTAGAAGTTGCTTCCCTTAGACAAGGCCAAGGGCCAAAGTGGAGGGAAGGTTTTATGGGCAATGTGTTACTGGTTACCCACTTAAATAAAGTGCACATTAAAAAACGGCAAGGCTAAAAGTTATGGATGAAAATCATTTGGCTTGTCACGTCTCATAAATGTCCTGTCACAACTTTAGCAATGTAGGCCACTTTTTCTGGCCAGCAATATATCATCAATAGCAATATCCAAATTAAACCATACCAGCTAGTGCTAGCCGTTAACTTAATGTGCGATATATATATACAGTTTTGTGCCGTAATTCACCCTAACTCCATTCTCCAGTGATTGCACTCTGATTGTCTCTGATTACCTTTGTAGTAAGACTTGAATCATCTCGGAAGGCCATTCATGGCTCCAGGTGACAGGCTGTACAATATACAGTACATGCATGCTGCTGATTAGGTGTCGGCACTAGCTTCCGCATTATCAGTGGCAGGCTTGGCGGGTTAGCGCTACAGGAGCTGCCAGAAACGTTACGCAGGACATCTGCAGGAGCTTTTGTGGTGCTTTAAATCAAGGCAGTTGGTTACCAGCTGTGCTGCTCTAGCAATCTCCCTGCTGAGTAGTTAGCCAGTCTGTCAGGCTGAGTTGAAGGGAAAGCAATAGAAGGAAGGAGAGAGGAGTGAAGTGAGAAAGACAGAGAGAAAATTGCCACCTGTAACAACACGAAACAGGAATGGACAATGACATCTCAGGCAATGACAACCCACTGAACACTGCTAGTACTCTAGTCGAGGCCATGCTTTCACGCAGGTGGATTTTCATCAGCTGCTGATGTGCTCAGTCGCCCCAGGTTGATGTGTGGGTAGTGAGTGATCGACAAGGTGACATAATGCCAATCCTGTTCATGCCAATATCTTCTGCTCCTTACCTAGTAAGTTTTCTTTAGCACCTTTGAGTATTGGCTTTGAGTAGCTACTTACATAAATAAGATTTGAAGCCAAAATGTTTCATTTTACATTAGTCCGGCAAGTGAATATGTTTTTTTTTTTCTTTTTTTTCAGCCTGAGTTTATAAAAATGGCAAATCTTTTGCTTATGAATAAGACATACTACAACTATTGTCAAATTGTTTCATCTGAAAAAGCAATAAAGTTTCATAACAGTGGCGAATAATCAATTCAGGGCACCGAGTGGTTCAGATTTCATCAATTTAAACTCTGCTGTAACAAAAGCCACTTCAATCACTACACTAATGCAGAGAATCTCCTGGAAAAAAAAAAAACGTGAACAGATTGTTACAGTTGATTTCTCACTCCCATGTTGACACCACAGACTTAGCTAAAAAAACAATGTATTGTATATCCAACAGTGTTTCAGCTCCAAATTTTAGCAGCCAGTAATCAGTGTGGAACTGAGAAGTGTGATAATACACATTTACCAGCACTTGTAGTAAATACAGCACCAGCTAATGGATTCATGCTCAGCATCCAGGAATACGAATTTGTGATTGTGGACATTCCATTCTGTTATAATCATTATTTACACTCAGTAACTCAATGTAAAATGATCCTAACATAACCCAGTATAAACTGTTCATATAGTTACATGGCATGAGTTGTCTTGAACCCCCAACCAGCTCACACAATTTCTTCATATTTTGCATTCAAAGAATCAGACCTTACTCTATTTTTAATATAGTCTTAAGGAATACAGTAGTACCTCAACATACAAGCACCCTGGCTTTGCCTCTGCAAAAGCATTTTCGGCATACAAGCAACTGACCAACTTGTTTGCGTCAGTGTAGATCTTATTTTTGTTTTTCTTGTTGTTGTTTTTTTTGCATTTTGTGCAAAATTTAGTGTAGACATAACAAATGTGGCTGATGATAAAAATGAATCATAAATTAAGGTTAAGTGAGTTTCAATGTCTATTTATTTCATATTTTACCTCATTTACATGTCTTTTATAATTGATTTTTTTTTATCTTTTGATTGTTTTTCTATGCAAAAATATGCATTTTTTTTATATGATTATATGATTATGGGAAATTAGTAATATTGGTAATATTTTTGGGTGGCTGAAACAGAATATCTGCATTTACATTATTTCCTGTAGGAAAACCTGTTTCTCAATAAGAAATTTCACCTTAAGGACTTGCCTCTGGAATGGATTAAATTCGTCCCTCGAGGTACCGCTGTAGGACTTTGGAGGACCGCCGTAGGCTTCCTGAAGGACGTTTAGAGATAGCTCTTGTTTTCAGTCCAGTCGCTGTAACTGAGCGGTTTCAGAGCAATTTTTTTTTTCTATGCCGCACAGTGACCTATAAATCATACAAGCATAAACACATGAACCACTGAGAAACAGGAGCAGATGATGACAGAAGATCAGGCTGGTGACAAGAGGGGAAATGAGGTTGCTGCTGAAGTCGTTACACAGACAACCGATTTTTGAATGGACTCTTTGCAGCTTGTGACAGTAAAATATTTGTTCCCATTTTTATAATTAAATTTAATATGCAGAAATGAGGGGTAACTCAAGACCATTGCATAGTACTGTATGGTCATCATGACAACATACAGGGTACCTACCTACTGTATGTCCTTTATAAGTCGAGGCAGGATCCAAGTAAAGACCTCCTTTTAATATGGCTTCATCATTTCATAAATACAAACATGACATCCAAAAAGCAAGGCTAATGCTAAGGCTAATTATCACCCTAATGTTAACACAACATAACATGGATAAAAATGTAGCTACTGAGAGAAGAGCCAAATTGTAATGGCTAGACAACTGAGTCAGAGCAACTTTAAAACTGCAGCACTTGTAGGGTGTTCTTGTGCTGCAGTGCAGTGGTCTGGACCTGCCAAAAGTGATGAAAGAAAGGAAAACCGGTGAACTGGCGACAGGGTTATGGGTGGCCAAGGCACATGGGGAGGGAAGGCTGACCCGTGAGGTCTGATCTAGAAGATCTACTGTAGAATTTGATGAAAAGGTTAATGCTGGTTCCAGTAAAAATGTGTCGGAGCACACAGGTCATTACTGTTTTGGTGGCAGAGGGGCGACCTACTCAGTATTAGGCAGGTGGTCATAATGTTATGACTCATCAGCATAAGTCCTTCATGACAACTGATATATATTCTGCACATATATACAGTACAATATAGCTGTGCCTCAATTCTGGGGCTGCATCCTTTGAAGAAAGAGCTCTACGTCGTCTTCATAGGGTTGTGCAGACTGTGAAGACCATAAAGGCCAAACCAAAGTGAGATGGTCTGGTCTACGGAGTTATAGAGCCAGAAAATATTATTTTACTTTTTTTTTTTTTTTTTAGCGCTTCTTACATGAAAATGAGATACTTCTCTGCTGGCACCGGTTGGCTAACATCATGTAACAACACTTGAGAAAAACCTATCTTTTACGAAAACCTACCCCTCAACAAGAAAATTTCACATAAGACCCCTTAGTTTTTTTTAATATTTAATAGTATTGTTAGCTATTATGAACGTATTTATTTTGACATTGGAATTGTTTGTTTAGTCTTGTACCTCTCTGGGCTATGAGTCCATTTCTGTTTATTCTTACATTCTTTTTATTACTGCTGGTTTTCTTTGATGTATTAACTGTATTCACCGTCATCTCTTCCCTGGCGATTCTTGAAAGAATCTTGTGATAGGTTGTATTATAAAGGACCTACTGTACCATTGGATCCTTCATCATCAGGTGAAAGAAGGCCACATTTCTTAACCGCATTCGAAGGAGGCTTCGAAGTGGGACAGCCTTAAACATCACAGCACCGTGACATATTTAGCATTCAAATGCATACTTCGAAAGATACGGCCTTATATCTTATATGGTCAAAAGTTGGCGGAACCCTGATCCTTACAATGATATGTATTGTATGAACAACGCATTCCTTTACTGCTGGCTGTTATAACACACTTTAAGAAAGATTTTCTTTGACTTTGGAGCATGGCTGTTGGGATTCATGCACTCAGCCACATGAGCATTAATGAATTCAGCCACTGATGTTGGATGATTTTGCCCTTAAACAGAGCTGGCATTACAGTTTATCCAAAACAAAGGTATTAGTGAGGTTGAGGTCAGGGCTCTGTGCAGGCCACTCGAAATACATTTCCATTTTCATTTCCAATGACATTTGGCAGATGCACTTATCCAGAGTGACTTACAGTACATAAGTGCTTTGAAGTTTCCATCATTAAATTAAATTAAGTTGTTTACACCAACCTCAGCAAACCATGTCTTCATGCTGGAAAAGAGTTCTGCCTGAGAAGGGACCTTGCCATGCTACAGCAAACAAAATCTTCCTAAACATTTGTGTTCTTCCAACTTTGGTGCAATAGTTTAGAGAAAGCCCACATATTGTTGTGGAAAACTTTTAACCATAGAGTGTATACAGTACATTATATTGCAATTTATTTCATTGCTTTTTGTAAAAAAGGAACTGCAAGTTATTTTATACATTATCTATTTATCTCCTTCGCTCTTTTTATCTGTAGTGTTCCGACATTTTCCAGGATAGCCATGCTCTTTAAATGCCAGCAATCTCCAGGCTTGTTACCAAAAGGAAGGGTGAGTGATGATGAAACTAGCATTTCCACGATGTAAGCACCCGTCTTACATTTCCTTCGAAAGTGTATTTAAAGACCCTGGTCAGGTTTTTATAAATGTTGACCTCTAACCTCATTAACAAGGGAGAGTTGGCCTTTGGCCATGTGGATGACCATAGCACATGCTGCCACATGGCTGCCTGGAGGCATGCTGTCATTACCTCTGCTTCCTGGCACTCCACGGCCATCAAGGGAACAGTAAAGAAGGAAAAAAAGTTTTTCACCTCTGTGTGCGCACTTTAGCGATTTTTGTAAAGCAGTTAAGGCTGCTTGTTAACGTTTGATCGCTTAGATGTAAAGAATGTGAAATTTTGTATTTTAGATTGTAACAATGTTTCATTATCCTGCAGACTGATTAAATCAGCTATTTCAGCCTAATCACAAGGTCATCTATAAATTTGTATAACCCAATATTTTGCTGTTTGACGCAAAATATCGAGGATAATGCTGTTTAAACACCACATCCTTTACTGTCACAAATTAGATGTGAGAATACTATAGTAAAACAAAATGTCTTTAAAACAACAACTGACCCATCCACAAGGAACTCAAAGGGATTCCAATCTAAAAAAAGTTGAAAAGCTCAAACATGATATACAGTACAGTAAGTCCCCAACGTACAAACAAGTTTCATTCGGGAAGATCGTTCAAGTCCAACAAACATTGTTAAGGTACCAGGATACTAAAACAACTGGCTATACACCAGTATATGTTCCATGATCTTGTCCTTGTTCTTTAGAATCGCGCCGATGGTTAAACATTTAAAGTAAAAAAAAAAAAAAAAAGTCTGCCATCTTTTCACCTCGCTTCATTCTCTCTTTCATTTATTTTTCACTTTTGTGTCCATCATTATTGTTTGCCGTTTTTTTTAGCCCTTCCAGCTTCATAGCCACTGCTTTCACTTGCTTTCAGACATCCTAGGATACACAATGAACGCCGGACATGATCTAATTTCCGCAATTGGACATGCATGAGTGCATGTTCATGTCTTCGAAAGTTTGTAACTCGAATGTTTGTATGTAGGGGACTTACTGTATCACAGACTGCACAACCAAAAAGATTTCATTTTAAAATGACTAGAATTGAGTTAAGAACCTTTCAAGGCATTTTTAAATAGATCTGACCTATTAACTTTACAAAGAAATAAGGTCAAAAAAAAGAAAATCTTGAATGGAGAACACTTAAATACTTGGTGAAGTTGTATCATACAGTAAAAATCAGCTATATTGATTCCATATATTTAATTCATTTATGTTTAAATAATATAAATTTATTCCAAAAAAGAAGCACATCTATAGTGCTCACTGTACAAGCCGCAGTAGGCAGTGTTATGATCTGGGGTTGCTTCAGCTGGTCATGTCTAGGTCCAGCAAATGTTATGAGGCAATAACAATGTGATGTTTTCACATCTATGGAACATGAGCAATCGAAATGGACACCATGTTATGCCTTATAATTAAAAATATAGGCCTAGCTGATCGAGTAAAATCTTAGAGTGGGTAGAGAGTTAGTTTTTATTGTTAATTCAGTTGATTTCAGATGTTCAAGACTTGTTTGCTGAGTATGATTTATCAACCAATACCCCAGGTGCCCTGAGCCCACCCCACTGGGATGTCTGCCCTACTCTTGTTGTTTTGTTGCCTATGCCACTTACATTTACTTTCCAATGACACTTCATTAACTGAGTGGATCATTAAACTAATTGAGACATTGTTTACACTGGTTAAGCGGTATATTCTTCTGATATTATGTCACACAGACCAGGCGATTCTGTCTGAGATACCGGAATCACAGTGTTTTATTGAACTAATTAACCTTTTTAATGTAATGAACAACAGTTCAGGATCAAATAAATTTACCTTTATATTATTACCATTATGGTGCCATCACTTTAAAATAAAGTAAGATCTGCTGGGAGGAAAAAACCTGCTTTGAAAATGCATCCATTTTGTGATAGTACATCTCTAGTTTTATAATAATAGAGAGAAAAGTGAGTTTTTCACTTTTCACTGCAATGAGTGAGACCACTCATTTTATGTCCCTTTACAAGTGCAGGACACAGAGCATGAAATAATGTCATTTACACACAATGTACGCATTATATGTACTGTAACATAGTCCACCCTCTGCAACTTACAAATAACATCATACTGACTAAAATATACATTTTGTTTTTTAGGTTGAATGTATTTTCGCTATCATGGAAAATCAATTTATTATTATTATTATTATTATTATTATTATTATTATTATTATTATTATAAAAATTGTCTTATTTCCCCTGAGTAAAATGTTGTCTTATGGTTCTACATTCCTGTTACAGAAATGTCTCATATTACACATTGTTATATATTTTTATATATACTTATCCATGATTATGATGCAGTATGTTCAGTTAATAAAAATGGATCATCACATTATATCACCTGTATCAGAGGAAAAAAAAAATGAGTAGCATTATTAAGATTCAGTGAGACCTGCATATATAATATATGCATATACAAATTGTATATACATCTGAGATATGCAAAGTCAATATAAAGTACTGAATAACATTTATACAATTATAAAAAAAAAATTGGTTGCAAGCTGTTAGTTCATTAGTAAACTAAATATACTTATATTGTAAATATGTTCATGTAAGTAGATGAGCTCAAACAGCATGTAATGTAATAACAACCTTTGGAAAACTCTTCAATAAAATTTGGAGTAGATCAAAACAAATTGTTTATATCATCATGATTGCTTATCTCTGCGCTTGCTCCATAGGATCCTCATGTTGTTTATTATCTCATGGATTTTTTTTTAAGGATTATTATCATATTGTCCAACATAGTCACTGCAAAAAAATATACTTCAGTAAGTGAAATCTTCTTAAATCAAGTCAAATTGAACTAAAATGGCTTAAAATAAGACTACAACAAAACAAATATAAGACTATTTGTAAAATTTATATTTCTGTTTGTAGATAATTTGGCTTTTTTGAAGAAATAAGTTCCTGAAACTATCAAAATGATTTGTTTTGATTAAAATGTTAGTCAATTTCATCTAGAAATAAGATTAATATAAGCTCCTATATACAGTATATATTTTGTTTTAATCTTATTTTGAAAAGGTATCGATAAATGTTACTATATTCCAGCTATCTTCACTTGGGAAGATGGCATTTTTTGCAGTATACAGTAGTACATTCCAGCCTCCAAAGCACTGATTATAAATGGTAACATCAAGTCAATTTAGTATTTAAACTACTGAATACCTGTATTTGATTTTCTGATATATTCTTGGTTTATCCAGATGGTATAAACTTTAAATTTCCCCCATATGTACGAAACAGGTTATATTTTATTTATTATTTTATATATATATATATTTATTTATTTTGGCTTAGTGGGTAGCACTGTTGCCATACACACCTCCAGGTCCCCTTTAATTCCCACCTCTGTGTGCATGGAGTTTACATGTTTTTCCCGTACTTGGTGGGTTTCCTCCAGGTTCACCTGTTTTCTACTACAGCCCAAAGAGATGTAGATTAGGCTAACTGGTGTTCACAAATCGCCCATAGTGTGTGAACGCACATGTGAATGTTGACCAAAGGTCCTACCACGGTCATACAAATGGTATCATGCTAGCATTTTCCTAGGTGCATTGAAAAAGAAAGCATAACATGTAATTATCATCTTAATTAAAATCAATTAAAATTATGAGGGTCTAGTGATACAGGATGTTTTTTTTTCTTTTTAAGCACAAAATTTTTTCCAGATAGGAAATGCTGTGGGTATTGTATTTGGTTTTAAAGAAGAGCATCTACAGGAAGGCTATGGAACAGAAGCGCTATGGTAACTCGAACAACCATTCCTTTTAAATCACTGTGATTAAAAAGGCATATCAACATGTACAACACATTAATCCTTCACGTTGATGAGCTCCAAAAAAACATATATGAACAACCCATTTTTTTACAGATCAGCCCTCAAGGCACTGATTACAAATGGTAACATCAAGTCAATTGGTATTCAGACCACTGAATGACAAAGGAAGCACACTGTATAAAAAATGATCATGCACAATGATATTAGAAATCTGATTAACAAAAATACTCAGTGCGGAACACCAGCAGCTGCCGAAATGTGATAATGAAAGCATAAGAGTGGCTCAGGTACAGAAATGAACAGAAGAGCTTTCAATCCTAAACCCGATGATGCTGCTTTGTTCGATAATTAAATTAAATTATCATTAGGTGAAAATATTGCTTTTTTTTTTATATACTCAACCCATCTTCACTGAACGCACCGATGGAGCAGCTCTGTAAAGCATCCCTAGATAATAAATATGAAAGTGCACCGCTAGGCATTCAAGAGGTCTTTCATAATTAAATGTAGAACCTAGTTGTGGGCAGCAGGGAAATATGGAGCTGAACAACACCAGAAAAACTCAATTCTCAATTTTAAAGTGAGTCCCTGCAGTAGCTGCATTGTCGTGGTTGTGTGTGGGGGGTTGGCTCATTAATTTGACTTCAAGAATCAGCCTGTAAACAAGCTCTTCTTATCTATGAATGTTGAAGAGCCTTATCATTTCAGGGAGGCGGGGGGATGGGAGGGTTGATTCCGGTGCCATGTGTTACAGATTGTTTGTTTTTAAAGATTTCATAAAAAAGTCGGAGTTCTCATTTGCAGTGAATTCAGCGAGTGGAGGGTTTATGGATGGAAGGTCGAGGAGTCATACACTGCGTGCAAAAATGCATTGCATTCAAGTTTAACTCACCTTGATTGTGCAGTGGGTTGGGAGCCAGCGTGGTTGAGTGCCATCTCCCAAGTCAATTTCATGACTCACTGACCCTCCCCTCATCCATATATAGAGAGCTCCAAGAGAACACAACACACTCCCTCACACGTTGCACCACTCTTGCTTTGCAATTACTTCCTTACTGGGATAGCAGTATTACTCCGAAATGTAAATAAGAGCTTAACGTGGTAGCCATGCAGGACAGCGGAGGGCATATGGGGATTTTCTTAAACGAGGCCGGTTTAAACGTGTGTCAGACTCACATGCCAGACCACAGTCGGCTCATCCCTGGGGTTATTTTTAATTAGCTGAATAGAAAAATGCAGTGGGACCAAGATGCTCTCGGACGAATCAAATGTGCCACTGTGGTACGAAGTTCATCTGTGGATTCAGTCCCATGCTGCTGGCAGGCAAAGGAGCTTAACACAGAATATCTGAGCAGAGCTACAGGAGTTTAGACTAGCAATTGAGCTGCAAATCTATGTTTTTTTTTCTGTGAAAGGAGAGAAAACAGCTAGGGGGACTATTCAGGTCTTCAGAGAATGGATTCCAACAAGAACTGACACAGAGAATTATGGTAGAAGCAGTATAGTGATGCACAGGGCAAAGATAAATCAGCCCAACCTGTTATGTAACTGAGATGTCACCGAAGCCCTTTTTCATTCAAGCACATCTTGAAAATAACACAGCGTCCCTAACGCTCCGAAAGCAAGACTACTGGGAGGATCAAATCATGATGACAGTGATATATGGCTCCACATTAATGCTTCTATTTAGCAATTAAATCTTTAATGTGCTTTTCAAAGATTGCAAAAGCACTCTCTACGGGAACAGATATCTTTCTGTCGGATGTGATACATGCTTAAACACATCACGCTTCATACATAATTTACTTTATGAAAAACAAGTGTAAAATCATTGGGAGTCAATTGTTGAGCAATGTGAAAGCAGCAGTTGGGCTGAAGGAACATAATTAGACATTAGTTCTGCTGAAATAACTCCTTATGTATAGCTCACATTAATTATTTCACATTAGTGTGCTTTTCCCATTACAGATGTGTATTATACAGTATAACAGAGTGTATCAGTCACTGTTAATATCTACAATCCTCAGGACCTGACCACTTTCTGTTGTTTTCAGAGGAATGCCCTGATTAGCATGGCTACGTCTATGACTTGACTACAGGTGTGAATTATAAGTGCATTCTCGAAATGATAACTTCATCTGTTTTTCACTCCCTATTTTTTTCTTGCTGGCGATATTTCAAGAGCTGGTTCTAATTTATAGGTTCGAGTTAGGTACAAGGTATCCAAATTTCTTATTAAGTAATCCAAATGACATCATAGTTATTTCTTAAAAATTTCTCTTTGACCATATTGGATAGGAACACAGCAGGGAATTGCTGAGACCACCATGTAAAACATAAAAGAATGAAATTCAGACATGGTGGTTTAGTGGTTACTACTGTCGCCTTGCACTTGCAGGTTCCGGGTTTGATTCCCGCCTCAAGTCTGTGTGCATGGAGTTTGCATGTTCTCCCCGTGCTTGGTGGGTTTCCTCCAGGTACTCTGGTTTCCTCCCACAGTCCAAAGCCCAAAGTATGAGTAAGTGTGTGTGTGTGTATTTGTGTGCACTGTGATTGATTGGCACCCTGTCCATGGTGTACCCTGAATCATAAGGTAGACTCCAGTCTCCCTCATGACCCTGTACACAAGATAAAGCAGTAGAGATGATGAGTGAGTGAGTGAGTGAGTGAGTGAGGATGATATTCAAATATGTCAAAACGTGCTTTTCAATGAGAACATTATTGATGTTAATGATGCAGAGGATCGGCAAACTTTCCTGGGCAGAAGGCAGTAATAAACCCTAAATGGGATTTAATGAATATGAGTTACAAACATTCATTTATTCACACCTAGAGGCAATTTAGTGTAGCCAATTCACAAACTACCAGTTTGTTTCTAAGCCGGGAGGAATTCAGAGAACTGAAAGCCCCTGGGACATGGTGCCCCTGGGACATCAGCCCTATGTCATCATAGTGTGTGAGGGCCCTCTCGGCTTTTAAAGGATTTTTTTTCCAGTATCCGGGTCCTTTTGGGGGGTATTAACATACTCAAAAAGTAATGAAAATCGTCAGACAGGTTGGAATCTGCAGCCATTAGGATGCCTGAGAGTCTGAGCTCCAGGCATCGCATGGGGCCATCACACAAGATTTTGCTGCATACCTGTAGCTAATACACACTTGCATATATGCACACAAAACATTTAGAGCTCATTAAGCTGAACAACTTTTGCATTACATGTCATAGGCTGTACTCAACAGGAAGTCAGTTATTTTGGGCTGTTTGCAAAATGCACCCAATGGATTTTGATGTACTACCCCTAGGGGATTTTTACAATCGCCAACAAACCAGGCCTATGTGATCTCAATACATTAAGAATGCAAAATTGCGGAGGGACTTTTGATATCTCGAATGCGTCAGGTGTGACGACTCCTTAAACTTATACCGGTTATACTGGTTAATAACTTAATAACTCCGTGTGACATTAAATTGAGTGACATTATATTGAGTGCCATCATATTGAGTGACATCATAGTCTGATGCATTTAAAGGGGACACACCAATACCATTTTGACATCATTTTAGAAATCTGGAATTTTATGTTTAGCCCTCCAAAATATGGTTAAAATAATAGTGTGAGGATTTTTTTTTTCCAGTATCTGGGCCTTTTTGGAGAGGGGACATAAAATTCCCCCTTTTCTAAAATTATATCATAATGGTATTGGTATGTTCCCTTTAAATGCATGTGCCCACTGTGCAGCATGGGTGATGGCTCAGGGTGATTGGAACCATTAATTGTTGCAGGCAACTATATTTTTGAATTGACCTCAATTTAGACTTGGCCTCAACCACTTTAAGACTTTGTCTTGACTTGATTTCAGCCAAAACTGGTATTGGAGTTGACTGTGACTGTCTTGCCTATAGCAATAGTTGAAACAAAGAGTGGTTTCTTGAGATAATCTAGGGGAACAGTAAATAGACTCATGACTGGAACCCTGCAGCTTCCAAATGCAACTCCATCCAATCTGCTGTGGTCTTGATCCAGCCAGTTACACGTTATGAGATTCCATTAGAAGATAATTCCAAATATTAAACATTATTGATTAGTTTATGGCTAATAAATCGGGTAGATTAATAGTTATTTTGTTGTTGTTGTTGTTGCTGTTGTTGTTGTTATTGTTAAATGATGAAACTTTATATGATCACGAATCTTACATCATGGACTCTGAACAGATGAAATATTCATACAGTATTTTAAGCATTAAATGAATAATAAGTGCATTCACCTCTGTCTAATCTGTATTAAAGATATTGTCTTTGAGTTTTTGTCTTGTTTTTTATTCATGCCACAATAAATTGTTCATACTTGTCAGTGTAAGCCATACCTGTTTGGGTGAAAATATATACTAATTAAATGAATCCGCACCTCTCTGAATGAAAAATGACAAACACATTCACATGAGTAATGATGTGTCAAGATCATGACTGTGTCCCAAATGCAAAGTGTTTACTCCTTCACCCTTCATTCACCCTTGTACAGTTAATTGCATTGTAGGTTCTCACTTTATGTCAAAATGGAGGAGATGTGCAAAGCATGAGGAAATATCTGGTGCTTAGTTTCTAGGCAAAAAAAGCGGGAGTTTATTTTGGGATGGTTAGCAGGTCTAAGCTTTCTAAATAGTTTCTACCTGAAATCTTTGGTGAATTGTAAACTTTGTGCTGTTCTGTATGTAACGTTAAAGGGTTCCCCCAGAGAAACAACCTGGAAATCTCTTCAGTCCTCCTAGTGCAAACTCCTTTTGCTAAAAATGTATATACTATTGTCTGCAAGCACTAGACCCTGTAAAATCTGACTGTGATTTATGGATTAGTCTAAATAATAAAACTTTGCATCTACACCCAAATTTATACAGATTCCTAATTTCATGCTAAAAAACATTAAGTTTTGTGAGCAGTGACTTTTACGTTTGCATTATACATCAGTAAACATAAATTAACTACACACTATGTACACTATACTATGAGAAACATCTTAAATTTAACTACAAATATTCAAAAAGAAATATTCTTTCACTTAAGGCTTTTGCTATATTAAAAAAATCTCTCAAAACATGCTAGGCGAAGTGCAGTCATGGTAGAGTTCAATGCCATTGCTTAAATCAGAATCTATAAAGGAATGAATGGATAAATAAATGAAAACTTCAATGGATGTGACAACATGGACAATAATCTCTGTATGTGTTTGCTGGTGCATTCCATGTGTAATTGGTTGTACATATTCATATAAGTGCAAGAATTTTTGCTAAAATGTACACACTAATGAAAACCTATTATTAAAAAAATAATTATAAACATAGACGCAAGTGTAATTGGGATTTTCTAAATTCAATATTTCTCAGCATGCCTGGCTGTTAAGGATGGTTTTGGTGATGTTTTCATCCACACTGTACTGTTTTTATTTAGTTTATATGAGCAGGTGATTATCATGTGAGAATTTAGACATAAATGCCTGGCCATTTCTGAAGGGTCAAATTATTGCTTCAAGGAAAATAACTACAGGTAAGGTGATTGCAAATTATTGGAATTGGGTTGAGAGCACTAGCAAAGAAATGTGGTCATGAACGGAGACCCCATGGAGAAGCGTTAGGTGAAGTTGAATCGTAAAAAAGAAAAAAAATATTATAATTTTCAAAAATCGACAGTAGAAATTACAGCAGTGTTTAATAATCAAAGTAAGAACATTTCCACACATACACATACACACACACACACACACACACACACACACACAATGTGACAAGTACTTACAGGAAAGGGACTAAAGAGCCGTAAGTGAGCACTTTTTCATGAGAATAATCAAAGGGAGCATAAAAGGGAGCATAAGTTTATACTTAGAAGCAAAGGAAAAAAAGGTCATGTGGTCTGATGAGTTTAGATTGAGGCTATTTCAGAGGGTAGATCAGGGTAAAAAGGGGAGAAGATGAAGTGATGCACCCATCATGTATAGCGGCCACTGTATAAGCCTATAGGCAGTGTTATGACCTGGGGTTGCTATCGGTCAGGTCTAGGCTCAGCAACAGTATGTGTCAATAAAATGAAGTCAGCTGATGACCTGAATGTACCTGAATGACCAGGTTATCCCATTTATTGGGTTTTACTTCCCTGCTGGCACAGGCTATTCCAGGATTTAAATTGGCTAAATACATAGCTTACATTTCATATGTCTTGAAAAGAAGCAAATAATATTTGCGATAACTACGATTAATGTACTGTATGATTTAGTTAAGTGCAGATTTAACAAGCATTCGTCACATCAGTAATTAACTACCTAAGGTTGCACAATACCTCGTGTAAACATGAATTTTACATTTGCATATCTTTACTCGTTTTTTTTTTTTTTTTACCCCCACTGTTAGTTATTTTCAATATGTTTTTAGATTATTTTTCTTCCAGATCTTCTTCCCAGCTGCACTACATCTGGCACATTTTTCACATTGCTGTGAGAATGTGGAAACAAAGAATTTCATTTTACAAGCAAGCCTGTGTGTGTGATAATAAAAGTTCTCAGATCCTGCAATTGCTCATATGAACTGAAGTAAATTGTATTGACATTGTGTGAAAATATGAAACTCACTTACTCACTCATCATCTATGACGCTTTATCCTGTATACGGGGTCGCAGGGGGCGTGGATCCTATCCCAGGAGACTTAAGGCATAAGACAGGGTACACTCTGGACAGGGTGCCAACCATTGCAGGGCACACACATATACACACACTCATGCTCATCCACACACTAATCTGCATGTCTTTGGACTGTGGGAGAAAACCCACCAAGCATACAGTAGGGAGAGCATGCAAACTCCAAGAGGAGGGAACTGAACCAGAACCCTGGAGGTGCAAGGTGACAGTGCTAACCACTACGCCATCATGCAGCCAAAATATGAAAGTATTTCAGAAAAATAAAATGGCATGTGCTTGAAATAAAGTCACATTGCTATACAATATAGACATTATGTGACGAATATAAAACCGGGTGAAACATCCAAAATAAAAAAAATAAAAAAAATTATAATAATAACAATTATGTATCTAAAACTATACAAAATACAGGTGTATCATTTTTGAATTTCACGGTATGTGATTTATATTCAATTATTTTAACAATGATGAAAAAACTTTTTACATTAATATTTTTAATTAAATTATACAAGATTGTAAGGATTGATTTACTTCAAGAACTTTTGTGGTTCTGACAGGAGAGCACTGTAATTTTTTAAAAATTTGGACAAAGAATTACTTTCTTACAGTAAATAAGTGATCATAGACACCATTATAACTGCTATACAGAATATGTGCTTAATTATGCATTTGCCTTTTTAAAAAAAAAAAAGAAAAAAAAAAGCTCTTTTAGCTGTGGTAATAACTGATCTATCTTTTTATCTTTTTGAGCAAGGCCTTTTAGGTTTCAACTGTAGAGCTGAAACGAAGGTAAAGTTTATCACACATCTGGACTTTAAGAGAAGCAGACGGCTAATCTCCCATATCTCTCCTCCTCTCTTTCGGATACTGCGATGTCCTGCTGCATTCTTATGATTAATGGTGTTCTGGAGGAGCGAGGCAGCTTCTCTTTTACTCTGACCGCTGTGAGCATGCCATAAGAGTCACCATAGTAAAACATATCCTGACAGCTTTGAGTGTACAGAGTAAGCTGTCTCCCATCTTACTTGGGATGTAGATGTCTTTTCTAAGTACGAGTTAGTAGTGGGGCTTAAACACCGCATTTCTTACACCATGTGTGCGTGTGTACATGTGTTTCCCACACTTTTCAAATGCAAATTTTTTCTCTGTTGCAATAGTCAGCTTAAAGTCAACAAACTTCGAGTGAGAAAACAAAATGAGAGCTGTACGGGCCAATGCCACGCATGTGAACCATTTTCACTTAATTATACTTTCTTGGAAGTTACGTACAAGAAAGGAGGCAATTATAGTACATTCATATTGCTTTGCGTGTTCTTGTGAAAAAGAAGGTGGGAGATGATCTTGAACAGAAATAGTTAAGAAATACTGTGAATAAACAGAGCATTGCTGTATTCTGAGTTGTTGATTAATTTCCTAGAATAGCCGCTTTGGCAACAGACCCGACTGGAAGGTTTATACTGTATTATTGTGCTTCTTCTAACATGTTATCGTTGGTTACAGGGATAACCAGCTGCAAGTTCATGAGAGAGCAAAAAAAGAGAGGACAGTAAGGTAAGAACCATTTATTGCTACTTCAATGTACAGCAACCAGTCATAGGACTTACACCTCCATTAGATAAACAAAATAACATTGATCAGCAAGATCATGGGCACCCATGCTTGTGGGGCCCAAAGGCCAGCCCATCCAGTTCCTGATAGAAAAGAATCAGAACATCCACCTCAAACAATACAAAGACCCTAACCTGGCCTCCAAAAACCCCAGATCCCATCCCCAATTGACCACCTGATCAGAAATATATCATTATTAATGCATTTTTAAAATATGTAATCATTTAAAAAATAGAGATACAAAATAATATACAGTACTGTGCAAAGGTCTTAGGCACCATATTATATGCTGTATACCAATTTTGTATTATATACCAATTTTGCTATATATGTTTACCATGTCTGCATAATTATGTACAAAATCATTCAGTATAAAACTGCACAAATGTGTCTAAAACTCCTGATTTTAAGCAATGAGTTTTTACTCCAAATATTGTTTTTTTTACTGTTTATTTTATTAATCTTTATTGCCCTTTATTGCTTTTTATAGAAGTTTCTTTTATGCAGAAATGTTTTCAAAAGCATATTTTGCTTATGCCATAGTTTTGTATGTGCCCAAGACTTTTGCACCGTACTATAAGTTAAAAAGTTGTTTTTACTGAGCTTGCTGGGGAATATGAGTTTTTCTGGTAACTTTGTCACACTCGCTCCTTTCTATTTTTATGCAAATCCCAGGAGCGTACATTAGGTTTTTGTTTCCATCTGAAAACTGGTCTGTCTTGTACTATATTTTTTTTCTTTACAGCCATGCATATATTCTCCTGTAATGTTATTTATTTATTAATTTTTAAGTTGTAAATACTGAATGATTTTGTACATAATTATTAACATTATTAATATAAACGTATATAACAAAATTGGTACAGCATATAATATGGTGCCTAAGACTTTTGCACAGTACTGTATATGCCCAAAGAATCCACAGGCACTTCCAGGACTGTGGCAACAGGATAAGGCATTCATGCCAACTTCAGGACATCACCTGCCTGTGACAATTATGCCTTCATTCCAGATGTGCTGAACAACTTCTAGATTCAACCATTTATTTTCTCAGTGATCAGGTATTATGCTTTCCCTGTGAGAGACACTCTACACAGAGACAACCTACAAAAGGATGTTGGATCAAACATCATTCCTACAGTAGCAGAGTGCTCAGATGATGTGCAGACCAGCTAGCAGATGTTCTTCTGACAGCACTGACATTTTCAACATTTCCCTGAGCAGAACCATTGTTTCAATGTCCTTCAAGGCCACTTCTATCATTCCTGTACTGAAGTCCTGTGTCCTGCCCCAACAACTACTGTCCCATCACACCTACACTAATTGGCACAAAGTGCTTTGAGACACTTTTCAGGAAGCACATCAAGACCATGCAGTTTGTGTATTCCCTGAACTGATGAATAGGCAACATCCTCGTCACCAACCTCAATCTGGCATTCAACCATCTAGACGAAAAGGCAAAAACTGTATGCTTGATTGTTGTTTATAGCCTTCAGTTCAGCATTCAACAAAAGCATTCCTCATAGCTGGAAGGCTGACCCTGTTAGGCCAGAACACCTTCATTACTAACTGGACTATAGACTTCCTGACTATGATATCTCATTTAAGTCTGGATCAGAAGCAACATGTCCAGCACCTCCACAAAGAGCATTGGGGGCTGTGCGCTTAGTCCTCCGCTGTTCACTGTGTTGGCTTATGATGAACCCCAAGCGGATGCCGAACAAATAACCATGGTGTGTGTCCTTAGCAAGACAATGAGTCAGAAAGGACGAGTTGTAGTGGCTTAAATACGTGGCAGAGACAAAAACAAAAGACATTTTTTTGTAGAGCTGTGCAATCTTTTATTTATTAGTTTTTGATTCATAATTGATTCATAATTATTTAAGTGAATTTTATCTTCATCTTTGATACCAGTGTGTACAGGGTCTTAGGGGCCTGGATCCTATCCTAGGAGACTTAGGGCACGGGGCAAGGTACACCCTGGACAATCTATTGCAGGGCACACACACACATACATAAACACTACAGGCAATTTGGGAATGGTAATGAACCCTAATCTGTAAGTCTTTGGCCTGTCGGAGGAAACCAGAGTACCCAGAGGAAACCACCAAGTACAAAATGCAAAGTCCATGCACAAAGACCCGAGCCGGGAATCAAACCCTCCTTGACCCTGGAGGTGCACCATTTTTGCAGAAAATAATAACCACAATAAAAAAAATTAGTTTTTTTTTTTTTTTTTACATTTTTTGAAAAGTACTTGCAAATTATTCCCATCTTTCCCAAGATTTTCAGCTCATAAGTGTTTGGTGAATTATCATCCTCGACTGGACTAGAGTTTGGCAGAGATTTTTGGCAGGAAAAAAAGGTAATTGCTTTGTACAATACATGACATTTAAACCATCAACACAAGTTATATTGCATTCCAATGTTTATTAAAAACATTTGTAAGCTTTTAATACAAAACTTGAATTTTCTTCAACAGTTCCTACATGGAGATCTTAAAAAAGAATTGAATTCCTTAGTCCCTAGTCACCTAGTCACCTAGTCCCTAAACAACATTGCCATAGTAAAAAAAAAAACCCTAGCAGTTCCAGAGGCAACAGCAGGATTATTTTTAGTGCCACTTTTGCTCATTTGTAGGCAACTTATTTGCCTACAAACACATGAGATAAGCTCAATGTATTAAAAAAAAATCAGAAATGCGCATTGCCCGATATAAAAACTGTAAAAATAATAATAATAATCATTATTATTATTATTATTATTATTATTATAAATTTACACAGTGTGTACAGGATTAAGGCTGCCGGTACCACAGGCATTGCCTCTACTTTCCGCAAAGGGATCTACTTTCTACATTCTGCAAAAGGACTATCGAAAGCATCCTGAGCAGCTGTATCACTGCCTGATTGAATTGTGCCTCAGGACAGCTGAGGACAACATCAGGATTTCTCTTCCTTTCCACCATTGACATTTACACCACATGCTGCATCTGCAAAGCCACAAGCATTGTGGATGACCACAAAAGTGGTGCACTGGCAAAAGGTTCCAAAGCATTCAGGCCTTCAGAGTCAGACTGTATGTAACAGTTTCTTCCCCCCAAGCCATTGGACTGCTCAATACATAGAGACCAGACTGACACCAACTCAACACACATACAAGCGCACACACACTCTATACATATAATTATCTATACCCCATAGTGTTTCCCACTTAGAATATCATTTTTATACATTTCTCCTTTAAATTGTTGCTTAAAAACTTTAAAAAGGCTTCCGAGTGGCGCAGTGGTAAAGCGCTCGCCCTATCATCCGGAGAACGCTGGTTCGATCCCCGGGTGATGCTGTTTTCCTCTCACAGCCGGAGGCACAGAGAGAGCTGATTGGCCGAGCTCTC
>JAOVVA010000009.1:850542-865189 GCA_028565275.1 Leiocassis micropogon | reverse complement strand
GCTCTGTGTTTTAATCTAAGGCCAGGAAGTTAAAGAAAGTATGTGGCCGGATTTTATTACTAAATCAGTTACCCCAGTTAAAATTAGGTTGAATTTTGGCCCGATCAGATGTCGTTTAACGTACAGCGCGAGCAGTTTTACAGCGCACAATTAATGAATGAATTGAATGACCTCGGATGATCACATGGATTTCTGGCCTGCTTTACTCTTGCAGTGTTCACGGTCTGATTTTTTTTCTTTTTTTCACAATTCCTGATGACATCACCTCAGTGTGCCTGCACACATACCATGCAATTCTCACTGTTAAACAGACAGACCATACTCTGTGTGTCTTTTCAACCATTTTCAGGAATACACTCATTCATATTTTTTGGTCCATTAGTTTCTATACTAAGTAAAATTTCAGGGATTCTGTTTAAACATACAGTGTGAGCTAATTTACATCACATGGCTGCTCGGGCATACAGTGTGAGCAAAGATGTCGCATACACAGGCCTTATGGAAAAGCCAATTAAAACGTATAGTGTTAGACATGACATTGTACATGACCGTTAAAAGTCGCAGCTAAAGTTCATTAAAAAAAATAAAAATAAAAAAAAATTGTATGATATAAAAAATGGGTCATGATTTGCAGTTATGTAAATTTGTTCAGTACATGAATACCAACTTCTAAACCTTAATTATAATTGGGCTGTGCAAAAAAATGACATACCACCTTATTAATTTACATTAGGTCTTTAAGGCATAGGCTAGGTGTTTGCTTCTCCATGCAATTTGATTCTTTTGGGAAGAAGAAGAAAAAAAAGCATGCACTGTTGTATTTAGATACTGTAGTCGAGATGATGTGATAAAGTACAAACCGAGCATCAGAGCGGAGAAGAAAGGTGGTTTAAGTGGCTTTGAACGTGGCATGGTTGTTGGTGCCAGACAGATTGGTGTGATTGGTGTATTTCTGAAAGTGCTAATCTACTGGGATTTTTTTTTTTTACACACAAACATCTCTACAGGGAATGGTCTGAAAAAGAGAAAATATCCAGTGAGCGGCAGTTCTCTGGGCGAAAATGCCTTGTTGATGCCAGAGGTCAGAGGAGAATGGCCAGACTGGTTCAAGCTGAAAGAAAGGAAAGAGTAACTAAAATAACATCTTGTTACAACTGAGCCATGCTAAAGAGCATCTTGTATGCACAACAAGTTAAATCTTGAAGCAGAAAGGACTACTATTTTCATGGGTTCACCAACATTGGACAACAGAAGATGAGTCTCAATTTCTGCTTTAACTTTCGAGTGGGAGGGTCAGAATTTTGTGTAAACAACATAAAAGCATTAGCCCTTTAGTACCAATTAAGTATTGTTTAACTGCCACAGCCTACCTGAGTATTGTTTCTGACGGTGCCCATCCCTTTATGACAACAGGATAAAGTGCCATGTCACAAAGCTAAAATTATCTCAAACTATTTTGTCAAACTATTTTTTTTTTAGTTTTCTGTACTCAAATGGCCTCCACTAAGTCTCAATCCAATAGAGCACATGGTGGAACAGGAGAGTCGCATCATGGATGTGCAGCCAACAAATCGGCAACATCTGTGTGATGCTATCATTTCAATATGGACCAACATCTCTAAGGAATGTTTCCAGCATCTTGTTGAATCTATGCCAAAGAATTGTGTTCTGAAGGCAAAGAAGGCAATTCAGTGTTCTAATAAGGTGTATCTAATGAAGTATCTCTTGAGTGCATATGAATGAATGATTGAATGAATGAAGGAATGAAAAGCTAGATCAGCAGTTCTTTGTCAGATGTTTCAAGACACATTTGTAAGACCTACCTTTAAACGCCTCATCACCCTATCTACCCATAATATCTATTGAAAGCACAAGTAAGTAGAGTAAATAAATAACTTAATTAACTTTCTATTAACTAAGTTAATTAAGGTACGTTTTAATTAAGCCGTTTTTTTGTTGTTGTTTTTTTGCCGGTTATGATATGGACAAAACATTGATTTACTGAACAACAATAAAGCAATAAACCATTTTTTCTGATGGAACAATGGGCACCAAGGAGCATTCCAAAAATCAAGTGGCAATAACAAAGAAGTTTTGTTTGAGTGCTACTTTCTGTTTTGCTCAAATTAAATCAATTCAGTTCATTTGTACAGTACTGTCATGGTCACAATGCAGTTTTGCCAAAATCCTGAGGGGATATTGACTAGAAATGCTTTATGAGATGCAAAGGGGGAAAAAAAATCTTTTGAGGAACCAGACACAAAAGAGAAGCCATCGTTTTCAGGGTACACTATATTCAATATGATTAGTCTGTCTTGTGCTCCTGGGTAGAGTAAAGAACTGACATTGTGTCTCATCAACCATCATATCCTGGTCAGAGCCAATACCTAGAACGTTTTTTTTTTGTTTTTTTTATGCTTAAATGATTTATTAGTCACTGTGGCTTAACAAACAAACAAAAATTTCGGAACCTGCTCAGGTACAGAGACTGGGCTGAAAATCGGAGCCGAAAACTTTATTCCTCAAGACCATATTAAAAATATAAGAAAGGCTGGCTCTTAGGAAACAATATATGAAGAAATGAGACTTGCAGTACTTCCTTTGCAAGGAAGAAAATGTTAATATAATAAGGCTATAGGGCTTGATGTTTTTTTAACTTTAGTGTTCAATTTAGCAGAACACATTTTTTTCCTAAGGTCTACAGGGCTCAAATTTTTTGTGTCATTTTATAAAAATGGAATATGAAAAGAAAGGGTGGATTTATTTTGCAGGTTTTTTTAAAGAACTTCAATACTTGTGTTAATTGCTTTAAAAGGATCCGACTTTAGAGAAGTCGGATCCTTTGTTTTTGTTTCTCCATTTTTTTCTGAGAAAAGGAAAAGGTTTATGGAGTCATAAGGACTACTAAATGCCTTGTTTTTTTACCTGCCTGTGTGGATATTATTATATTTTATATGATATTTTATATTATTATATCCAGATCTGAGCCTATACCAGTAACAGTGGTGTTGATGCAGAATTACTATATGGATGGGACACTATGTCTACTGTATGTATGATATCAGGGAATTAAAAAAAAAAACATTGATGTCATAACCTGCTCAGTCAGTACATTCAGGTCATCAGCTGAATTAATTTTATTGCCAAAACCTAGACCTGAACAACTGAAGCAACCCCAGATCATAACACTGCCTCCAGAGACTTGTACTGTCTTCACTATGCATGATGGGTCCATCACTTTATGTGATTCCTTTCTTACCCTGACACACATTGCTCTGGAAGAAGGTCAGTGTGGACTCGTGAGACCACATGACCTTTTTCCATTGCTCCAAACTCCAATCTTTATGTTCCCTATAACAATTTAAGCCCAGCTGTTCACTGAATTCTTTTATAAATTCTTGTTGCATTGTGCATGTGGAAATGCTCCTACATTCACTATCAAACATAGCTGTGATTTCTATTAAACTTTTATTTATACTGCAAATTCTCCAAGTGATCTCCATTCATGATTTTTTTTTTTTTTTTGGACCATATTTCTTATATGAAGTTCCTTCCAGGTTTTCATAATCGACCAAAACAAGGTATTGGTGCTAAAAATTGTCTCACCTAGGTGAAAAAGTGAATTTTCAGATAGGATCTTATAACACCATTTTTTATAATACTTAATGCTTCTTAGGTATTACCCTTCGAAAATGGCAATTCTTTTGCCCAACCAGATCATGTTGGCTTGATTTATCCAACCATTAAGACAAGTATGTGGATTGAAACTGATCCGTGTTTCCCAATAGTGTTTCTTCCATCATAGTATCTCTTTCTAAATAGTCTCGCAATCCATGCTTCGTTTTTTTTTTTAATAAATATGCTTACACACTTATATCTTTATCAGATAAAAAAACACATTTGCTAAATACAAATTTGCATGTCTTTTTGTAAAATCTGTAACTTTTTTTTAACTCAAATCTTTCAATGATTTTATTTGTCATTTTAGATTTCACATGAAAGGATATAAACCTCAAAAAGTGTATCATTCTGAAATGCAAATTAGTTAAGGGATCACAACCTGAATTTGACATGGTTACAAACACTACAGATTTTTTGGGGAACAAAATCCTTAATTTTGCACGGAATGCTTTAATTTAAACAACATTTTTTGGGTCATATTCTTCTAGAAACTTACACCAATTTTAGTTTTAAAAGTCATAAAGAAATAGAAACAATTTGCATTTTTTATTATTATTGCTTGGAGCAAGACAGTGCTTGCTGAAAACTGACTTATTTTGGGGCAGATATAACATCATCTCTCCAACAGCAAGCAATTTGAAATTTTTAGGAAAGCAAGATTGGTCACTTCCATGTTGCAGTTCAGAAGTAGCTTCTTTGGTACATAAATTTTCTGTATTATATGTATAACATAGTTAGCACTGTCGCCTTGCTCCTCCAGGGTCCGGGTTCGATTCCCGGCCAGGCTCGATTCCCGGCCAGGCTCGATTCCCGTCTGTGTGTGCATGGAGTGTTCATGTTCTTCCCGTGCTTGGTGGGTTTCCTCCGGGCACTCCGGTTTCCTCCCACAGTCCAAAGACCTGCAGGTTAGGCTAATTGGCGTTCCCAAATTGCTCGTAGTGTGTGAGTGAGAGTATGTGTGTGTGCCCTGCGATGTATTGGCACCGGGTGGCACATACACATACACACACTCACTCACACACTCATTCACTCATTCCAGAGTGTACCCCCCCCCCCCCCCCCCCCCCCCCCCCCCCCCCTTGTGCCCTAAGCCTCCTGGGATAGGCTCCAGGCCCCCCGGGACCCTGAATACAGGATAAAGCGGTATAGAAGATGAGTGAGTGAGTGTATAACATAAAAAAAGCACCAATCCTGTGTTTTGTCTGAATGTGCATTCTTAATCCAATTTGAGGAATTTAAATTTGTGCTTGTGCTTGATTCAGGCCATTTTACCATCGTAAAATTTCAACTCTTTTTTGCCCAACCTGATCATGTTGGCTTAATTTATTCAACTATTCTGCCAAGTATGTGGATAGAAACTGATCCATGTTTCCTAATAGTGTTTCTTTCATCATAGTCTCCCTTTCTGAATGAAGAGTCCTTTACTTGAACTATATATAAAAGCAGCCTATATGATAGAGTAAGACTTCTATAGTCATGTCAGATATGGATCCACTACTCACTGCTTTTATCCTCAAGGTAAAACTTTTCAAGAAAATATATTGAGTCATAAAGTAAACTCTGCTATCAGAAACATAAATCATAAACCATCATCCTGTCAACTTCTGAATATAAAACAATGCATTTGGGTTTATGTATAAAGGTACTTATCAGACAGCTTTTATCTGTAAATTTGGGTTACTTAAATATATTTTAAAATAATAATATTTTGGTAATACTTTTTTTCTTTGCTTTTTTTTTTTTTTTTTACATAATGTGTTTTCAAATTCATTACAATTCTAAAATATTTACTAAACTACAAACATTTACATTATCAACTTCCAAAGAAACAATAATACAGTACTGTCTAAACATATTGAGCCACCCCTCATTTGTTTATTTTATATTAAATTATATTAATTTTTTCTAAAGAAATGGGAACAAATGTTTTCCATTGACCGGCTGTCTTTGAATTGCCTTAAAAAAAACAAAAAAAATTGTTTGTTTATGTAACAACCTCAGCAGCAACCTCATTTCCCCTCTTATCTGTATTAACCACTCAGTATTCAGCATCACCAGTATACCAATCACCAGCCTTAAGTCACGCTGTGACTTAACAAACAAAAATACATTCATCTGAAACTGCTCAGGTACAGGAACTGGACTGAAAATGAGAGCTACAAAAGTATAATAAAATACAAGAAAGTCTGGCTTTTGAAAGCCAAATATGAAGAAATGATGAGTGGTTAAAGACCACTGATATGTATTTTTATATTTGTATGTATTTTTACTTTAGTGGTAAATTTGGCCAAACACATAACCTTTTCTAAAGTTTACAGAGCTCAAATTTTTTGTGTTATTTTACAAAAATTCAATAGGGAAACGGAAGCGTTGTTTCATTTTACCATTTTTTCCCCCGATTTACAATTAAGAGTGTTGATTGTTATGTTAGTTGCTTAGAAAGAGCTTTGTCACTCCATTGTTTTTTTGGCCCAGAGCTAGAAAGGTTTATATAGTCATAGGGACTGCCAAATGCCTTCTTTTTCTGCATGCCTTAGCATTTTTCTTTTCTTTTTCTTTCTTTTTTGTGTGTCAACTTTTCTTTCTTTATTGTCTAACAACATTTAGCCTGAGAGAGCTGTCATTCTTTTTTTTTGGGTCTTTTTTGTTTATTAGTTTTATATTTCATAAGAGCTTGTGGGAAATGGCATACAGCGTAACTTCCTCATGATGCAGTTGTTTTCCATATGATTGTTTCTCACACACACCATGGCTTCATGTTCATTTACAGTTGTTTTTATGAGGTCTTGCTATTGCAAGTAAGTAACTATGTACTCCTCTGTAATGGAGCGGCATAATGCCTAACCATCTCAGCCTTACACACAAGATGATAAAGGCCACCGAGAGTTCGCGAGAGCAATGAGCCCAAGAGCATTCTTAAACCGGATATTCTACACAGGAATCAGTGATTTCTCTTTTCCTCCTTTTCTCTCATAAAACCAGCGAATGCAAGTGTCCCTAAAGAACAAGACCGGGGAAGAGCAACAGAGCAGGATCAGCTGAGGGGTTGACATACTTTGATCTGAGCCTAACATGACAAGGTGGATGGAATGCTGAGTAGTTCAGAGGAAATCCCGTTGCTGCTCGAGTGTAATATACCTCTTAAACTGCTGGCAGGTGGTGACATCGCATCTATCATGACCTCCAAGACTATGGAGGAGCAAGAAGTATAGAGGAAGCATCTCAGAGCAGGGAGGATGTCGGTATCCACGGGGGGCTGTCACAAGTCCAGATCAAGCCCTTTTCTAAAAGAAAAAAAGATCCCATTCACATAATTTAGACTTGACAAACATCCCAGTCCTGTCAGTTTTTCCACTCAAATGGGACAAATATGCGTGCATACAAAGCATTGGATTTCATGTCAATGGCACGCTGAACTGTTTGGACAAGGTGAACCCATTAGAAGGGGGAAGCTGTGGGGAGAAGAGATGTGCACTTATGAAGAATGCACTGTGTTATGGCTTTACCAGTTCAACAAATGCAAAACCCTGAGCCATTCACCCCAAAAATAAAAATGTGTTTTCAAGAGGCAATTTTCATCAACATATTTTTCACATTTGTAGCTTCTTCCTCCTCGTTCATTCTTCATTACAATTTCCACCCCCTGCTCCACACACATATCTCTGAGGAATGGCACCTTTCATATACATAATCTCCACAAAGATGGCAAGAGGGAATAAAAACCAAGCAAAACAAGCCTCGTTTACAATATCTGATTTCAGAAACAGCAGAGATTGCATATTCAGTTAGGAAAATGCAATACATTTTGCTTAGTGAAATTTGTCTCCCTGTACGCAGCAATTCCTCTTGTCAGAATTCTCGATTTCAACTGATCAGAAACTGTTGATTAATGTTCTATAAACAGCTGATCTGACAGTAGCTCCAGCTGCAAGGAAAATCGTGGGTTTATATTATATTCATTTCACTCTCTCATTCATCCTCTATATCGTTTCTCCTGTACAGGGTCACGGGAGGCCAGGATTGGCACAAGCACATACACTTACACACTTGCCAGGTAGCTTAATCTGCAGGACTATGGGAAGAAAATCACCAAGCATGGGAAGAACATGCAAACGCCACACACGCAGACCTGATGTGGGACTCGAACCCTCGGCCCTTGAGGTGCAAGGCAGCAGTGGTAACCACTACACCGCTATTATATTCATCTATAATAATTAATTTCCAACTAAAAGTCCAACTAAACCTGTATACACATTGGGATGTTATTTTAACGCTCTGGGTCTTATTTCAATTTTTCCAGGTTTTGCTGTGTAGTAACTACTCACTCAGGGGCTTGAATGGAAGATAATCTACATAAGCGGATAAAAAAAAAGAAGTAATTGTTGATATGGTTCCATAACACCTTATGATTTGAGCCCGATGAATCCTGGCATTGTCATCTTCCTTTAATATGGCCATGCCAGCAGGGAAGAAAAAATCTGTGGATGGAAAAATCATCTGACTTCATTTTATTTCCACATAATGTTGCTGAACTTGGACCTGACCAACAGAGGCAATAATACTGCCCCCACATGCTTGCACGGTAGGCATTAGGCATTATCGGCGCATCATTCATCTGCCTTTCGTCTTACCTTGATGTGTCCATCTATGTGGAACAGGGTAAATCTACAATGCATTCTTTATGCTCCCAAGCAAACTGAAGCGTTTTTTTTTTCTGATTATTCTCACTGATAAGTGATTTTCTTACAGCTACACAGCTGTTGAGTCCCAATCCTCCTGTTCTCTTCATATCATTATTAAACATAACGGCGAGTTCTGCTGTTGCTATTTTCTTTATGATTTGATTTCACTAAGCTTTTAAGTGATCCCCCATCACACTCATTCAGGATGTTTTCGACCACATTTGTTCCTTAACCATGATCCTTCCAGGTTTTTAGTAGTCCGTCCAATTTTAGTAGTTTCTGCAATTTCCTTAGTTGTTTTCTTTGCTTGATGCAGGACAATAAATTGACTCTTCTGAAAGAGAGTAACAACTTTGCCACAACCACATATGTCTTCTGTTGGTCATTTAAGAAATGAGAAGCTATGCACTGCATCAAGTTGGGGTAAATAATTTGTTGCCATTATTACCCTAACATTCAGTGTATAATGGATAAATATTACCTAACACTGGCAAATTACTGTGGTATACAAGTAGTAAAACACTGCATCATTACTTTACTAGAAGCACACACACAGTCATGTTGTTTTTTACTTCCTGAAGCACTTCATATACCTTAGCTATGACCATTTCTGCTCATTTTTTTGTAACTAGTTCCAATAAAAGACTTCACATAGTGTTACTGCTTGCAGCACTAAAAGAAAATATTGCAATAAGGTCTGCGGTTCAATTTTTGAACGCATGTCATTCAGACTAATTTCAGACTAAAAGCTTTTAACCTACAGTCCACGTCAAGGCACAAGTCAGTCAACAAGTGGCAAGTAAACTAAAGATATAGATGTGAACTAAAGGTATAAAAACCAAGTTTCAAGAAATGGATGAGAAAAGAAGTGGTAGGGAAACAGTCCTCACTAGACTTCCCACATGAAACTGTTCCTCTAACAGCATCTAAAATGGATTATACCTGAACCCTTAACAACATACACAAGTATGATACTGTATATCTTTATAGACCTAAGAACCATTTGCACAAAAGAGCTCAGCCCTATCTAAGGAAGCCATGATTGAATTTTTTCAATGATCCCAGAGAGGATTTCATCACCTTGTGTACCAGCAGGTTTGCTAAAGGAAAAAAAAAAAAAAAAAAAAAAAAGAGTCCACAGAGTCACTACACTAACCTTTAGAACGAGGGTCCTGAAAGTGCTCTGTAACTACCTCTTTAGCAAACAGAGTGTGTCTGGACTCAAAATTGCTGTGGCTTACATCACAGTGGTTTTAGATCAATGTCTCTTACAAGTGGCTTACAATGCACTTCAGGCAATCTTTTAAAAAATAAACAGATTAATACATAAGGGCAGGGAGAGTAACGTCCATAATATATATCAACCATTCATCAATCGCTAATCTTCATAAACTCCTCATTCGCATTCCTTTGAGGCACGAATCGACCGAAAAGTGGTTTGTTTTAGTTTTATTTGAAAGATATAAGCCTGTTTCAGGTAATGCTCCTGCCACACTCTGACAAAAAACACAGTTTCCTAAAAAGTATAGTAGAATTCAGGGGGAATAAGGAGAAAAAAATGTGCTTTCATCAAATTCATCTATTTTTCCTAGCCATCTCCCTGTCATGATCTCAATGCGTCCTTCATGCTGTCACTAATTTCTCATCACACACACGATCATGTACTCACCAGGTCACTCACAAGTTATTACTGTGTCCAATCAGATCACACCAGGCCCTTACCAAGCACTTATCAGGCACTTACTGTGCTACTGTACACTGTTATTGCATCCAGTGGGTTGGAATAAATACTACGACACTTGCAATGCTTCTCGGCATGAAGTGATGATGTGAGGAATTCGATAAAGTATTTGCACTGAATTCTTTGAATGTGACATAGACACACTGATAACCTGCTGCATCCGTGTCATAAACGTAGGAAGCACCAGAAGAATGGGATATGAACTTGTGTGAGAGCTCTATTGCCGTAGCAACGACACGGTGGACTCCCAATTACAACTCAGTCTGGATCCCATCCAATCTTTCCCATCTACATCATGCTTGCAGCACACCAATGAAGTCACTAAGAGGTTTTAGTAATGCCGTTAACCATTCGATACCATCCTTACTACATCCTTCTTGTCCTTATTCAAGTTCCTCCTGCATCTTGCACGTCCTCACAAGTGTCCGAAAAAAGCACGGCAGCTCCACATCGAGGGAGATGATACTACAGTACATCCTTGCCGATCTCCACTGCGTTCCTGCCAAGTTGAACAAGTAAGAGCTGCATTCTCCCACTCATTGTACTGCATTCACACAATTTTTCTAAGGATATAGTGGGACTGTGGCTCAGTGTGACTGGGGTTTCATTTGTTCATGTATTGAATTTGGCACAACCGTGGGGCAGAAATGCTTACTGCCCCATTGAACTCCACAGAGTTATTTTAAGCATTTAGTGGTCAAAAATCGAAAAACTACAGCATGAGCTACAAGACAGACCTGCAGATCAGATTGTTGAAAAAAAAAAAGAAGAACCATAAACTGCGATGATCGTAAAAATAAACAGCATGTACAAGAAAAATTCTTTCTTATTAGCCCTGGCCAGTTCCCACCCACCAGTCAACTTCCTCTATTATCCAACAGCTACCAACTGGAGAGGACAATGGCTAACACTTGGCTTCGTCCAAGATATGAAAAGCCAGCCTAGCACATGTTTTTTTAACTGCTTATGCTGTGTCAAAGGGAAATGTAGTGTACTATATCCACCTTCTTCAACATGAGCTCACAGATGATCACGATTGGCTAACATCGCTGTCGTTGACATGGAAAAGAGAGAGAGAGAAAATAAAGAAAATGGCCAACTTTACACCTTTGGACTCCAGAGCATAGAGAGTAATGGAATTTTTACAATTGGAACTCACAGCTCTTGGAAGGTACAAACACACTGTTCCATTGCACCAAGTACTATAGGTAATTATTTATTTACACATTTACAGCCTTATGTTTTTATGTAATATTATGTTGTTAGTACTTGAACTTGTTGAATAACAGGATCCACTAGTGGACAGGTTCACTCACTCACTCATAATCTATACTGCTTTATTCTGTATGCAGGGAGCCTGGAGCCTATCCCCTACAGTAGGGCACACCCTGGACAGGGTGCTAATCCATTGCAGAGCACACACACTACAGGCAATTTGGGAATGCCAATTAGCCTAATCTACATGTCTTTGGACTGTGGGAGGAAACCCACCAAGCACGGTGAAAACATGCACATGAACAAACTCCATGCACACGGGAGTCAAGCCTGGCCGGGAATCAAACCTGGACCCTGGAGGTGCAAGGCGATAGTGCTAACCACTACACCACCGTGCTGCCTGTGGACAGGTTCCTTGTTTTTAATTTTCAAAAAGTTATTTTGGTCCGTCATAGAAGTGATAGAAAACCAGTCAAATAATACCAGGTAACCATTACAGTACATAACAACTGTAGGAAAACGTGAGTAAATTCAGCCAATGAATATGATCTATGACATCAGCAACGTATGAGATCATCTTAATCTGCAGAGAGCTGAAGCATTTTTCTCACATTGTATATTCATAAAGATAATTTGGATAAAATACATGTTTATAGAAGAAATCACAATATTTATAATAATTCATTGCTATTGTTGTTGGATTGCCGTTTGTGAGTAATAGATTATTGGATAATTTGTTAATGGTCTGCAAATTATTCCATTTCTGTGGACGGAGGCTGAACAGTTATGCAGTTTGAGGCAAGCAGGGCATATGCTTTTATTTCAGTGCCTCCCACTGTCTCTCATTACGTGCTCTGATATAATACGGACTTTGTCGAAGCTCATTAATTATTATCTAAATCTTTCTCATCCCCTTTTCCTTATCTTTATATCTTTCTCATATCTTTGCTCTGATTCAAAATAATGATTCTGGCTCATAAATTGGAAGTATTTGATATAAAATAAAATAAAATTGCAGTCTATAATCCAAGAGATGAGAAATAATGTATATAGAGCTGATGATAAGTTTTCCACATTTTTTTATTATGTTTCACAATCATCTTAAAATTGATTCAAATCCCTTTTTTCTCTTGCAATTGAGCTCTGCTGCACCGTACTCTGTGGTCCATAAGCCTTGGTCCTTCTACAACTTAACTGGAGTCCGCCTGTGCCTAACTGATCTCATTGGACATAATTAGGAAAGGCACACACCGTTCTCTATTATAAGGTCTCACAGGAGATGGTGTATGTCAGGGTAAAAACAAAGCCATGAGGTTGAAAGAATTAACTGTCGAGATCGTATCAAGACAGGATCGTGTCAAGACACAGATCTAGGGAAGGATACAAGAAAATTTCTGCAGCATTGAAAGTGCACAAGAGCATGGTGGCCTCCATCATTCTCAAATGTAAGAGATTTGGAACAAACAACAGTCTTTTTAGAGCTGGATGCCCAGCCAAACTGAGTAATTGGGGACGAAGGGTCTGGGTCAGACAGGCAACCAAGAACCCAAGGGTCACTATAAATGCGATCCTGAGTTCCCTTGTGGAGAGAAGGACAATCATCACTGCAGCAGTCCACTAGTCAGGCCTGCATGGTAGCATGGTCAGACAGAAGCCATTCATCACTAAAAGGCACATGGCAGCTGGCTGGGAGTTTGCCAAAAAGCTTGAGAAGGACTCTCACAAAGATGACACAAGGATTAAGCGGGTTGGATTCAGGCAATCAGGCACTGCACATCACCTTATTTAACCCATCTCTCCAATCAAACACGGTGGTGGCAGCATCGTAAAGACGTTTCTCTGCAATTTGGACTGAAGACTAGTCTGTATAGGGGATTAATGGATGCAGAAAAATAAAGCAAAAACCTTCTCTAGAGTGCTCAGAATCTCAGCCTGGGGCAACAGTTTACATTTTGACCCAAAGCATACCACCAAGAAAACACAGAAGTGGCTTCAGAACAACTCTGGGAAAGCCCTGGAGTGGCTCTGGATCTGAACACAATAGAACCTCTCTGGAGAGACCAAAAAATGGCTTGTGCCCATCCAACCTGATTGAGCTTTAACTACTCTGCCAAGAAGAATGGAAGAAACCTCCTAAAGAAAGATGTGCCAAGCTTGGAGCATCATTCACAATCAGACCTGAAGCTACCATTGCTTCCAAAGGAGCTTTAACCGTGTATTAAGTGTGAGATCTGAATACTTATGTAAATTATATACTTCTTATTTCACAGTCTTTTTTTTTTTCTCAAAAATGTACAAAACAATCCAAACACCTGTTTTTACTCTGGCATTGTGGAGTACTGTGGAGATGATTTGTATCCTTTTTGAGTTGAAAGTGAAACATAAAATATTGAAAACTTGAAACGGCATGAAAAATATTCGTCAGCACTGCACACACACACACACACACACACACACACACACAGACATAGTAACAAATTGGAGCCAATTACGAGATTGCATAGCAGCAACAATTGCACCTCCAATCTGGTTCAATTTCTTTTTCTCTTTTTGACTGACTGCGACTTGCTCCCTTGGGAGGTAATGATACTTTTTATTGCAGACGAACAGTACAACTTCTATGATTTCTCGCTTATAGACAGTTATCGTGAGTCGGTGGAGGAAAGACAAAGGCGGGGGTTAATAGAGTGTGAAGCGCAGGTGCTTAACTCAGGAACGCGGCCTTTTTCACTGAAACTCGAGTCTGAGGTCTAATGAATCATTTAGGTTGTCCACTGTCGCACTGAAAGAGCCTTGATGGACAGTGCCATTCTCTGTGTGTAACACTGTGGGAAAATTGGAATATATGAATGACAATGAGTTGACTTTTATACTGTTAGATGAGATCTGAGCACCATTAGAGTAAAACTATCCATCCATTCCATCCATCTAGAAACCGTTGAGGCAAATGGTGATTACCGTTGTATCTCTTCCCATTTTACGATTGAGGTAGGACCTCCTGTCAACATTCACACGCGCATTCACACACTACGGACAATTTGGGAACGCCTAATCTGTATGTCTTTGGACTATGGGAGGAAACCAGAGTACCCGGAGGAAACCCACCAAGCACAGGAAGCACATGCAAACTTCATGCACACAGACCCAAGGTGAGAATCAAACCCTGACCCTGGAGGTGCACGTTAACCAGTGTTAATGATTAAGCCACTGTGTTGTTTGTCCATACAAATTTTGTATACATACATCCTATCTATATATACACTACCGTTCAAAAGTTTGGGGTCACTTGCAAATTTCTTTGTTTTTGTTTAGTGATTTATTTTCTACA
>JAOVVA010000009.1:825415-835670 GCA_028565275.1 Leiocassis micropogon | reverse complement strand
GTATACTACTGGCTCACCAGAATAAAGTTCTGTAAAACTCTGGATAAACTCAAGGAAAAATTAAAGCAAATTATATTCACATTTGGTCCGGACACATTTGGCTCCTTTAGCAGAGAAACTTGAAAAGTTTCCAGGTGTCATCAGTATGCATCAAAAATTGCTTATACTCAGACTAAATCATATATTTTGGTTTCTTCGCTTTCCTTTTGTTGCCAATGAAGCGAAGAAGGAATTTTTTTGCTAAAGCTTAATTGTCCAAAGCTACAGTAACTCTGAGATTTAATCAGTGAGTTTAATCAGTGGAGCTCAGATAGGATGTGACAGGTGTGACAGGTGTATGTGGGTGTTTTGTATTCACTGAGTAAAGCCCAGGAATAAGAAATCTCATGTATGAAAGTATAAAACACAAGTGTTAATCTCAGGCTTACGTCACATGGCTGAAGTCAGGTGCTGAAGTCGTCCAACAGGGGCCTTTCAGAGTCCACATGCAACCAACAGCCCATAACCGAGATTCGCTCCAACTTAATCATCTTTTCAAAAGGAGCTATGGTGTCACCCTTAAGCACTCCGCTTTTAAAAATGAAATACGACCTGCACGTCCTTTCAGTTATGTGCACAGCTGCACCCTGAAGGCGCAGAACAGCTCAGCACGGATCAGACGCAGATGAAGTCAGGATGGAGGCATGAGTGAGGACAGAGGGGAAATGTAGTACCTGTCAGCTGGCCTTTAATGGAAATCTGCTTTTTCCACAAACATCCATATTTTCATCACTCTAATACAAGCCATGCATCATGAAACAATAAGCTGCTGAAGGGACGCCAGATATCCGATCGTGTGTGAGACACAAGTTGGAAGATTGAAAGATCTTAAGTCTACTAGATACATCTGTAGTCATTCTTACAGGACATGAGTTATGCATTTTTTCACTTTCCACAGGCTTTCCCTCAAGATTTCCAGCATTTTATCTGAATCACATTTGATACATACACTTATTACTGAAACAGAACAGGACGGATATTCTTTTAGCAGCCCAGAAAAGAAAAAAGAAAAAAAAGGCGTCTTAATAGTACCGTGACCCAGTTCCCATAAAGAATATAAAAATGTCTATAAAAAATAACCAAAGAAATGTACAGATGCTCACCTTTCAGAAATATCTCTCTCCCTCTAACTATATTTTATTTCGTTTTATTAAACAGAATTTATGAAGCCTAATAAATCTTTATTTTACAATGCTGACCCTTGACATTTTGGACGATCTCTCTGTAGTACATTGCTTGTCCAGTGCTCTCCGGTGATGAACGTGGCCTACAGCACCTACGAGGTCACCCTGAAGCCATCGTGTGTGAAGGAAGCATCCTGTTAAGGTCATAAGGGAAAGAAATCACAATGACAGGTAATGTGGTTGGTTATACTTGTGCGTGCACAAACAATTTACATCAGATTCATGGCACCATATGTTTGAGATGGTCTCCACAAGAATGTAAAAAAGGAGTAAGCAGGTCTCATTAAAGAAGATCTTTTTTACTAATAAGTAATTCAGTGAGTAGGAACTCTAAGGAAGGATAAGACTGTGACATTTCACCTCAGGACAATTCTCATTAAGGAAATTCTAGTATGAGAATTAATGCATTAAGAAAAACTGACCTGTACTTTGGTCATAAGTCCAGGATATCTTTGAATGACATGAACATAATTTTTTTTATTGTTTTTTTATTATTATTATTATTATTATTATTATTATTATTTTCAGTCAGCATCATCCTGGTCAAGGTGATCAGATCTGGATCTAATCCCAGGAATCCTGCACACAAGATGTGAATACACCATGCATGACAAACGATGCACCATACACATAGGGGTGATTTACCAAAGGCAAAGCACCTCCTGGCATGTTTTAAAAAATGGAAAAGAAGAACATGGAGGAAACCCATGTAGATAGATAAAGAGCATGAATACAACACACAGCTTAGGAAGTGACAGTACCAGTCAAAAGTTTGGACAGACCTTCTAATTCCATGGATTTCCTGATTTTTCCCTGGCATCCAAAATATGATTTTTGTTATGCTGTTTGTTAATTTGTGATTTCTGAAGCTGGTAACTCTAAATGATCTTCTCCTCTGCAGCAGTCTTGGTCTTGTTTTCCTACTTTCAAAGTAGTTGAGGGCTAAAAGGTAAAAGGGATATATAAAGTCCTGGGTTAAAACCCAAAGCTCGGACCAAAGATTTTTCCATGGAGTTGTAAGGCAGCAGAGTTCTTCCTAGCAGATATAAACCAGATCAGAGAAAATAAATAAATAAATTGAACCTATGGGATGACATTGTGTAATATCACAGAAGAAGATTTATATTCTTTATGACCGAACAAAACAACAGAAATGATGAGCTTGGTTTCATGACTGAACCAGCATTTAGCTGCATTGTGCAATGTTCCCAACAAGTCCAATATGAATCGTGACAGTATGTCCAGATACATTGTGGATGAGAAAAGACAGAGGGTATATTGCGTTTATAAAACTGGCCAAACATTTTATCTGAGCGTACATGCTTCGCCTTCCCGACCACAGCATTATAAAGCTTCAATACTGGAATGAAGAATAAAAATGTTAACATTTTGAGTGTTTCTTCATTCAGGAGATTTAAAAGTCACATAAAGGCCAGACATTAGACGTTAGTTTATGCCTATTTCATTTCACAAGAAGCCCTATTTGAACTTATTTTTGCTGGCGTGGACCGATATTTACGCCAATGAGACCTTAAAAGGATTTTTTTAAAGAAGCATGCAACCATCTAAGAGATAGAAACACAGTCTATTGTATTGTACTCTCTTGCTATATTGCTACCCAATATGGTATCAATGTGAAGAGTGAATCTGGGAGAATGTGTGAAAGGCACAAGCTTTAGCACCATGCTGGCGAGGTGTGTACTGAGAAAACGGTTCTCTTTGATGTGCTCTCAGCACCCAATCAAGTGCAAGTGCTTTGTCTTTGATAAGACTGCAAGAAGAAGGACACCGGGTAAAAAAAGGTGAGTCATCTGGTGATTAAAGAAGGATGGTAACTCCAACAGAGTGCTAGTCGGACCTTGAGCTGACCATTTGGACCAAGGAACGCTGAAAAGCACCTCACCAAGGCACAACCTGCTTCCCACTGGAGGAGCCGAGACAGAGGCTGGTGGAGGAATGCCACCCCTGTGCACCCTTACTTTTAGTTCTTGAGTCGCAGAGAGGACAAGTATATAACAGGCTTCGGATTGGTGAATGTTTCACAGGAAGGTCCCTCACGGATCTGGTCCAAATCACAGGAAAATCGCTTAAATATTTATAGGTCCTGACCACATGCCAGAGATCAGGAGAGACTACTTTCCCATGCGAGGGGGTTGAAGTGATATATACACACGGGGCTTGTATGGTGATATTGGCAGTGGAATTGGCTTTGCTACATTACACCACTTTAAACGGTTTAATCAACCATCGTGGAACTCTCTTGCCCTAATTAGGTGGTGCTAAATACAGAACCAGACAGTCATGAAACTCTTTTGGTGAGTCAATTTAACATAATTTATGAAGACCGGACTTATTTTCGTGTCTGGTTTCAATTAGCGTGACCTTGGAATTTTGACTACCAAACTCTCGGAAAAGCAACGTGACACAGCAGTGAAACTTTAGCCGAGTGACTGAAGAAATGAAAGCAAAGTGCAGCGTGAGAGCGGGAACGGAGAGCCATGAGCTCGTTTTTCTGTGTGTTTTTTTGGGTCTGGGTTGAGTTCTACTTGAGCGCACAGGTGGATTTGGGGAGAGTAAACAATGCGACCTGCCAATAAAGAGGAACACGTGGAAACTTTGCATCAATGCGCACAGCCCTGCTTGTAAAGTTCACTAATTTCTTAGGAGAATAGAGCTCGAGCGGTGCATTTGCTCAGCCTAAATGAGGTTCATTCATCCATTTAATAACTTGCAAAATAACCCTTCCGAACCCTCGGGCTGAGCGGGAGGAAAAGCCGGTCGTGTTGCGAAGCGCCTAAGGGGGGAAGGTATTGAGTTGTGTTACGTTAATAGCAGCTTCCCACACTCTCATTAAGAACAAAGGAAAAAACCTTTAAGGGTTTTTAAGCATGATGACAGATGAAACACGCTAAGCTGAATGCACTAGGATATCGTTACACTTCCTGTGTTTTCACACCTTATACAAAGTTCTGACTTTTGCAACCTGGCAAAACATCAAGCAGGCATTAGATTCCCGAGCACGCAGCGCCTGTCTCGTCCCTCTCACTACAGATTTCAAGTGGCATTCATCAAACGGTCCACCACGCCACGTCCTACACTTGAGTGATTAGACGAGCTACTGCCTCGTTCTTTGCCTTTTCTCTGCCAAGTGGTGCTGGTGGGGGACAGAGCGGTGTCTCTGTACCTGCTTTAAAATCCATTGCCAGTGGAATTACAATAAAAGATGGATCGTGAAGGTGAATCTGTTCGATCTGAGACAATTATTCTTCAGTTTGGTAGCGCCAATGGAGATACTGTACTAATGCGGGAAAAGGGCCAAACTTGAGTGGTCTGTTTTTATCATACAGCTAATCAATACCTGATTATCAACAGGCATTTATAATTTTTTCTTCAGATTTACACATATTTATGCAGCTGTCTTTAAACCTGCCTGATTTACTGACATACTTGAGTTAAGCCGTGCTTACTTTTAAGTATATTATATGTATGGTATACACAGAACGGCAGTTGTGTATCCTGTGTTCTTTAAGTGTGTAGATTGTGCATGTATTATTTGTGAATTGTGAATGTCTATTGCTATCCAAGCAATGTCGAACAATCTGATTGGTCAGGCTTTGTTAATAGATTATTTTATAGCAGCATCATTCACAGCTTTTAGGCTGTAATGCATTCAAATGATTAATGTAGTCAAATTATTGATATAAAATAGTAAACTGATACGAATGAAGAGACAGCATTACATATAACAACACCTGCATATTTTTCATATTCATAAAAAAAATAAAAAAAAAGTGATCCACTGTCTGCAGCTGTTAAAATCTCATATCATTCGCTATACCGCTTAGCCAGTACAGGGCCAAGGGGTCCTATCCCATCTGACTCGGGGCACAAGACAGGGTACACCCTGGACAGGGTGCCGATCCATCACACAAGCACACGCACTCACATACACTCATACACTACGGGCAATTTAGAAATTCCATGTAACCTAATGTGCATGTCTTTGGACTGTGGGAGGAACACAAGTTCCCAGAGGAAACCCACCAAGCACAGGGAGAACGTGCAAACTCCACACACACGCACAGACTCGAAGGTTGGAGTCGAACCCTCGACTTGAAGATGTGAGGTCACAGTACTTACCACTATGCCACCACGGATGTTATAAGCCATGTGAAAATGTAAAATTGTTCGTCAGAACATTAATCATGGATTAAAAAAAATTATAATAATAGCAAATTACTATGGTAGAACAGCAATAAAACACTTTATGGCAAGATGGCATGTCAAGGAATACACTAAAACCACTGTTCCACTGTACCACCTACCACTGTTCCTCTGTTCACTTCACCTATACATCAGTTCCTTATCCAGCCCATCTCCTACTCTAATAAATTATAAATCGGTAAGCGCTGTAAATATGGTATAAATACCATAAATATCAAAAGACCAGATAATCCGCCTTCCCATTAATCCCAACACGCCTCCTATTCCCCCACCCCACGCACCATGCCCTTAATCATTAAAATTTTTTATTCTTTTATTTATGTCTGATGAAGATTTCAATTTAAGAGCTTTAAAAGGTGTACGTACATAAGGACACTGACCATTGAAAGAAGAGTCTAAAGCATGGATGACATCACATCCAGCTAAATTATGAGGGTTAGTCAAAAATTATCCGCACTCTGGCTGTAGAATTTATTTTACATAACTTTTAGAAAAGACAGATACTTTTTTTTTTGGCATAATCTCCTTGCTTTTCCAAACACTTTGTCCATCTGTCAATAAGCTTTCATATTCATTAAAAAATGCTTTTGGGGAAAAAAAAAACAAGTTAAAGTTCACAGAAAACACAAGGTAATAAGTCTCGCCATCCGCTAAGACAAATACTTCACCTTCAGACATTGTGTCTCTGCCAAACAGTTTGGCATAAAAACTACTCAAAGATTCATGACATATGCGTCTAGTATTTATTACATAGAAACATGACACCCATGTAGCATATTTCAGCACTGCTCTAAAGCACAGGCAAGAAAACCCCATTTTATCGTAATAAAATTGACATCGAACATACCATTGAAAATGAAAAATCCACAGCCGGCAAGCTATTATCTATATTTTCATGCCCTGAGCAAAAGTTCAGAAACAAGACTACGGCATGCACAGTGTGGTAATATGAGCCGTCATGCTTATAACTCGACAGTGTCAGTGTTTTTAATAAATATCCAAACTGGCAGAATATTAGAGCAGCCCTGAAGGAATTCTCATCCAGAACTGGCCTGGTATGCTCCCCAACAGACCATTATCATATTTCACTTTGCGAACTCCATCCCATAACGCAGCTCTGTTCTCTGGGAAAAAAATAATAATAAAAGACAAAAAGCATCTCAAATCTTACAATGAAAGGTGGACGGCTGGGATAATCCCCCAAAGCTGGAAAGGCTGGACTGTTTGACTTCAAAAGCACCATAATCAAACTTCATCAATCTTTTTTGGCGCTCTAACAAACTGCAAATTCTGTTTGATCCGTGAGTGCTGTAAGTTTATGAAAGGAAAAATGATTATGTGGTGAAACGATTGAAAGTGTGTGAGTAACACTAACACGCTAACAAACGGCCGTTCGGGCGAAAGCAGAAACGTGATTCCGATTAGTTTTTGATTAGAAAAAATGAGCTGCGAATAATAAATGGGTTGAAATTACCCATTTTAATCAAGTATTCATTTAATGTTGGGGGGGTGGGGTGTTGGGGGGGATACAGCCTGGTTTATGAGAGTGATAAAGCACAAAATATGAATTCTTATAAACTAGGAACATTACAATAATTCGAACATTAACAGTTTTGTGGTTAACATTATAAGACTTCTGCTATGAAGAAATGTGTTTTGTTTGAACAACACAGCACTGTGACATTGTACCGCCTGGGTCGAGGGTTCAAGGGGCTCCTTAGGGTCTGAGTGTGTGTGTGTGTGTGGAGATTGCCTGTTCTTTCCATGGGTTTCCTCCAGGTATTTAGATTTCCTCCCACAGTCCAAAATCATGCAAATTAGGCTTTTTCCAAATTGACCGTAATATGTGTGTGTGTTTGTGCTCTGTGATGGATTGTCCAGGGTATACCCTGAATAGTACCCCAAGTCCCCTGGACTCTGCTCCAGACCTCCTGCGACCTTGTACAGGATAAGCAGTATAGAGAATGAATGAGTTTTACTGAACAGCTAACAAAAAATGCTGTGCTTTTAAGGCAAAATTTTTTTTTTTTTTTTTTTTTTGATAATTTCTTTTCTCAAAATATCTTGCAATATAGCACCTGGAAATATCGCCCTAATTTTCACATCTCCTTGAGTAAACTCACACTGTTATTCTAGTTGTTATACTAGCAAAGATTTATTCTGTAACTGGAGGGCATGGTGCTGGTAATCTAACCACACACTCACACGCACACACACACTTCCTGTGCATACCTTCTGCTCCGCTTTTAATTAGCCGAATGGCTCCGTTGACTAGCGCTGGCTCAGGATTTCGCCATCTGTAGTACGAACCAGGAGTCCAGACTAGTGAGGTTTTAATGCATTCAGTCAAGTAAACACAAACTCTGGCTCAGCAGCCATGACAGGACATGTTGCACTTTGGGTTCAGTTTCACTCCGAAAGCAGTAAATAAAATAATGCCTGTTTATACTGGAAAATGAGAAGTCCTCCAAGAAACACTACACATTTGCTGCTGTATTTTCATTATTCATGTGTGACGTTAACAGCTGCCGGTAGCCACAGAGACATCACTAAAGAAAGACGGGGGACAAGAAAAAAAAAAAAAAAAACCTTTGCTTGCCCATTTTTTCCAGCATTCAACACATCAACTTTGACCTATACATTATTATACAGTATATATATTATGTGTAAGACCCAGTTAGGCCAAGTTACAGTACAGCACAGATTCAGCACATCTAGTTAGCGATCGATGACACAATGTTGAAAGTGGTATTTTAATATGGCTCAAACTGAACAAATAAAGACTTTTTTCTCTCTCTCTCTAATCCTTGAATGTCCACTTCAGGTGCCTACTGTATGATAGCTTCAGATACTATGTGGGTGAGTGAAAAATTATCCGCACACCAGTTTTATGAAAACTTCTGTTAGCCTTTTCAGCTCTTTCAGTTCAAGACTACCAGCTTCCCAGTCACAGCTGTGCAGGTGTTAGGTCAGTTCATCTGTAACTGTGATGCAAGCCAAAATGGATGCCTGATTTGCAATAGAAGAGCAACGTGCAGTGATTTTTGTTGTTGTTGTTGTTGTTGTCGTCTGAGGGTGTACCTGGTGCCGGAACAACTCATCGAAGAGCATATACAAGAACATTTGGATATCTGCAAATAAAATTTGGACCGAGAAGGACCACCTTCAACTGGATTCTTCTTCATGATGGTTTGGATGTACACGCTCCTGAGCTTCTAGTGATCCAGACCCCTCTCTGTCCTCTGCACCTGCTGACTCGTCCCTGTGCTGAACTGGACTCCATGATAACTTGGACAACTTTTACTTTTACTGATCTTCCAGCAGTTTAACACATGATGTCGTTATATAATTCCTGTAATCCGTTATCCGTTAACCCAAATGAGGATGGGTTCCCCGTTGAGTCTGGTCCCTCTCAAGTTTTCTTCCTATTGCCATCTCCAGGAGTTTTTCCTTGCCACGGTCGCCCTCGGCTTGCTCATCAGGGACAATCTCACAATCTCATTATTATCTAAACACATTTTTTCTCACTTATACACACTTTTTCTTTTCCTTTTGTGAAGATGCTTTGAGACAATGACCATTGTAAAAAGCGCTATATAAATAAAATTGAATTGAATTGAACTTCTGCCCACACTGTCGACACTCTGCAAAAACTTCCTTCCCTCTAGTCCTGATCTTGCTCCATTTATCTTTTACCAGTTTGGTCCCCTGAAACTGCGAGGATGAAGCCCTGCGAGGATGAAGAGTTACTTTTGATGAAGAAGGGATGACAGCGGTGCATTCGTGGCTCGTAGCTCAAAATATTTTTTAATGAGGGAATATGAAAACTCGTTGACAGTAAGAAGTAATACAGTTCTCAGAGGGCCAACAAAGTCTGTCTATTAAGGCTCCATATGAAATACCGCTCAGATAATGCATTTTTAAACCTCAAACGGCCTCTTAACTCCTCATCCAAATGTGCCGTTTCAGTGTCTGTGCAAATGAGAACAGCAGAGCCGGGTGAAGCTGATCATCAAGCCAGGGCAGGGTTTTTTGTTATATGAGGTATATGAGGAATCAAAGTTGCTTGTTTAAACGCTGGCCAATACAAAAATGGCAAAAGCATATAAAGCAGGCAATGATGTTTTTTGCCCATGTTTTTTGTCTGTCCTTAGACAATAGAAACTTAGCTGAATGTCTAACAATAGTAAAGGTACATTTACAGTATTTGCATAACAGGTCCATTTTAAGACAAGGAATTCATTAGAAGGAAATATTGAACAGAACCGAAGATCATATTAGTTCTAAAAATGAATAGCAAACATTCTGGATAGATTTTTCTTTAAATCTTTTTTTTTTTTTTTTTTAAGTTGTCTAGACATTTGTTTTCAAATTCAAATTTTATTTGTCACGTACACAGTCATACACAGTACGATATGCAGTGAAATGCTTTTCCGACTACCAGTGACCTTAAAATAAAAGCTTAAACATAAGAAATAAATATAAATAAAAGTTAATACGGTAAAAAATAAAGTTAACTGGTAAAATATACTGTACAAGTAAAAATAAAGATATATAGCAGTAAAAGAAATGTTGCAGAAAAATGAAAATAAAAATAGAAATTAAAATAGAAATTTGTCCATATAAGTAATGTAAAAATGGCTGAGGTGTGCAAATATGCATAAAGTGACTTCTTAATGTGTCTTATTATTAAAGTGATTTGTGCAGTTATTATTAAAGTATATAGTGCAAGAATGTGTCCATAGTGGCCATGAATGCCCAGTCAGTGTTGGATGTAAAAGAGATGATATTAGTCCTGTATTGTGTTG